>CM074454.1:285250-287750 GCA_037101425.1 Elopichthys bambusa
ATTTTATTTATAAATGAGTATTTGTTGATTTAATTATTGTTTAATATGTATTTAGTATTATAATTTCATTATTAATATTTTTTTTACATTTTTTATGTATTTTATTATACTTATTTATTGTAATTTATTGATGGTATTATAATTTAATATTTATTATTAATTATAATTGTCATTTTTTCAATAGTATTAATATTCACTAAATTCTATATATAAATTATGATTTATTAAATTTTTATTTTATATTTATTATTATATAAATAACAAATATAATTTATTTTGTTATCATTAATAATAATAATATTATTATTATTTTATTTATACATGATTGTTGATTTAATTATTGTTTAACATATTTAGTATTTGTTATTATACTTTCATTATTAATAATATATTTTATTTTTAAAATATTTTTTACATTTATTTATGTATTTTTGTTATTTTGTTATATTAATATTCATTATATTCAATTATAATTTTTTATAATTTATTTTATTAAAATGTATTATTATTAATATTATTATATACATTGTTTACTACTTACATTTGAGTTTTTTATATTACTAATTTTTTTTAAATGACATTTTTTATAATACTGTGTTTTTATATTAGCCTATATCTATTTATATTATTCCATATATTTAATTGATTATTTATTTATTTTTCTGTTATTATTTATTTTAGTCTGAACTTCAGGCACAGAAGCAGCTGGTCTACAGCAGAAGCTCTCAGGGACGAGGCGTGAGGTGAGAGAGAGAGAGAGAGAGAGAGAGAGAGAGAGAGAGGGAGCAGCGCTGACAGCCGGACAGAAGCTGTGATTGTGTCCTCTCTCCGAGCAGCAGCGCTGGGAACGAGGCCGCGTCTCCCAGACACTCTCTGACTGCAGTCAGGAATTCCACAGAGGAAGAGAGAGACAGACAGACAGACAGATCTCAGCCTTTTTCCCAATGAAATGGCGGCCGAGGCGTCCACAAACAGTAGCAATGAGTTTCCCAGACGCCGACGTCTGACTCAATATATCTCTATATGCCGGAACATTCCGGCTCATTCCACATGCTTCACATTAACTCACAGGATCTGACTGGACAGATGTTTGCATGCTCCATCAGTACTGTGGTCTGATGTGTGCTTCTCTAGCGCCACCTGCTGGTAAAACACCAGCGCTGTGATGGACTCTCACTCCCTCTAGTGGTCAAACACAGCTCCAGCTGCTCGCACAGACCCTCTCTATCCAACCATTCAAAAAATATATCCAAATGATGTATCTTCATAATATGCATGCTCCTCAGGGTTCAATATTGTATTTACATTTTTTTTTACTTATTTGTGATTATGGATTAATTTAATAATTTAAAGGTTTTTTAAATTATTTTTAACTCACAAATTGCAATTTCTCAGCAGTTTCAACTCATTAAAATATTTCAGAGCTTGGCATAACTAGAAAAATGAATATTCAGTGTACCAATTTCCATGGCTTTTTTTAAAATTAATTTCTGTAACTTTTATAAATTTTATATATTTCTGTGACTTTTTACTTTTTAAGATTTTATTAACTTCTGACTTTTTCAGATTTTTTCTTTTTTTTTTTACTTTTCAGATTTTATTCTTTTTTTTTTACTTTTTCAGATTTTATTATTTTTTTTATTTTTTCAGATTTTATTTTTTTTTTAACTTTTTCAGATTTTATTAATTTCCATGATTTTTAAAATGTTTATTAATTTTTATTAATTTTTTTATTAATTTTTATTACTTTTTTTATGTAAATGTATTAATTTCTATGACTTTTTCAGATTTTATTATTATCTTTCATGGATTTAAAATTTTTTTATTAATTTCCATGGCTTTGATATTATTCATTTTCATGACTTTTTTAAATTGTATGAATTTGCATGCCGTTATAAGATTTTATTAACTTCTGACTTTTTCAGATTTTTTCTTTTTTTTTTTACTTTTCAGATTTTATTCTTTTTTTTTTACTTTTTCAGATTTTATTAATTTCTGACTTTTTCAGATTTTATTCTTTTTTTTTTACTTTTTCAGATTTTATTAATTTCTGACTTTTTCAGATTTTTTCTTTTTTTTTTTACTTTTCAGATTTTATTCTTTTTTTTTACTTTTTCAGATTTTATTATTTTTTTTATTTTTTCAGATTTTTTTTTTTTTTTTTTACTTTTTCAGATTTTATTAATTTCCATGATTTTTAAAATGTTTATTAATTTTTATAAATTTTTTTATTAATTTTTATTACTTTTTTTATTTAAATGTATTAATTTCTATGACTTTTTCAGATTTTATTATTATCTTTCATGGATTTAAAATTTTTTTATTAATTTCCATGGCTTTGATATTATTCATTTTCATGACTTTTTTAAATTGTATGAATTTGCATGCCGTTATAAGATTTGTAACTTCATCTTGACGCCCCTCTGTATACACGTGCTTGACTTGAGAAATAAAGATCATGTGTTTGACAGTGGCGGCTCTGAGGTCATGTGACGTCTCT
>CM074454.1:292750-310250 GCA_037101425.1 Elopichthys bambusa
TAGATAGACAGAGAGATAGATAGACAGACAGACAGACAGATAGATAGATAGATAGATAGACAGACAGATATAGATAGATAGATAGATAGACAGACAGATATAGATAGATAGACAGACAGATATAGATAGATCGATAGATAGACAGACAGATATAGATAGATCGATAGATAGATAGATAGATAGATAGATCTCCAATAAATGATCTCTATTTGTATGATAATCCCATTCTAAATTAATTATACATGATAAAAGTAGTGTAAAAGAAGAAAAATAAAATGCCAGTAAAGTGCTGCTCAACAATAACACTCACAGCTAACTAGACTAACTAGAACATGATAACGAGCTGTACTGCGACGCGGTGACGCGCTTCACAGGTTTGACGCGTCGCGTCGTTTGATTGACATGTATAACAACACCAGTCAAAACACATGAATCGAGTCAAAAATGAGCGCATGCGCAGTAGGAATGACATCTAACGGCTTCTGCCTGTATGTGCTGAGAATAAACAATAAATAAACTGTTCTCGCGCAGTACGAAAGAATAGTAAGTGTTCAGATATTTTCATGATGAATAAATAATGAGGATTAAATAAAACAGAAGTGAATAGAGGCGGCTGTGGGGTTTGAGGATGAATAGATCGATATATTAAGGGATTCCCTCACCGACATCAATATCAGTGTCCACTAATACAATCACAGCTGTAAATACAGCATACAATGATGTTTTCATAATTATCCTTAATTTAGATATGTTATATTATCACACAGCATCTTTAAATATCCACCCATCAAAATCTGGAGAAGAAAAATGCAATATTTAGTCTATTTATCACATTTTCCCTTGTGCACTAATAGTCAGTACTGACAAATTAAGGAAAGGCAATAAATAAATAAAAAATGTCATAGAAATGATGCCAGATTTAGTTTATTTACCTCTGAAACGTCCGTGCTCGTGCCACAACGACTCCAGCATCAGCGCTCGCGCTCACGGTGCATGACGGGAACGTGCGGGACTCGCCGCATTAATTCACTCGCATCCGATTGGACGGACCGTCTCCCCCCCTCATGAATGTTTAATGAAAGGCACAAACGCGCGCATGCGCAGAGCTAGAGGGGTGAGCTGCTGCTCAGGATCTGAACTAGTGAAAAAGATGTGAAGCTTTATCGAAAATATGATTGCTAAGACGTTTTATCTTTGTATTTTTTGTGTTTATTACACTTAAAGTGGACCATCAGTGCATCATCACTCAGAACACCATAATAGTGCTGCATCAGATTTCACACACAAATCAGAGATTGATAATCAGTTCAATTAAATGACCTGCTGATTTGAGTAACAGTACAACTGTTCATAACACATAAAGTGCTTTAATAAACAATAATCAAGTCTAAAATAATCACAACATGATGTGTCAGAGTACAGGTTAATATTTACCATGACAAACTGTCACATCTTGATATCCTAAAACATTTGAATAAATAACTTAAACTTTGAACTGATAATGTTTTAATGAACAGTCGGAACACAAATATTAGAACAACGCTGCACATTGAGCTTGTGCTATTACAGTAATAGATCACATGACAACACATTTCTTCTTCTCCGCTGCAGGTTTGTGAGGGTTTCTCCCTCTAGGAAAGTTTCCTGTGTGATCATGTGGAAGAGAGGAAAGCGTTGAGGAGCTTGACATGGATCCACTGGAGCGAGACACACTCTGAGCGGCTCTGTTCACCTCCACTGGAAGAGACGTCATGCTCAGATCTTCAGTCTTTGCTGAATACTTCTGCAGTGGAGAAGTATACATACTGAATGCAGTGGAGACACGTTCAGCCGAGACAGGGAGTGCAGTGGAAATATGTTCAGCTGAGACAGGAAGTGCAGTGGAAATATGTTCAGCTGAGACAGGAAGTGCAGTGGGGGTGTTTTGAGCTGAGACAGGAAGTGCAGTGGGGGTGTTTTGAGCTGAGACAGGAAGTGCAGTGGAAATATGTTCAGCCGAGACAGGAAGTGCAGTGGGGGTGTTTTGAGCTGAGACAGGAAGTGCAGTGGGGGTGTTTTGAGCTGAGACAGGAAGTGCAGTGGGGGTGTTTTGAGCTGAGACAGGAAGTGCAGTGGGGGTGTTTTGAGCTGAGACAGGAAGTGCAGTGGGGGTGTTTTGAGCTGAGACAGGAAGTGCAGTGGGGGTGTTTTGAGCTGAGACAGGAAGTGCAGTGGAAATATGTTCAGCCGAGACAGGAAGTGCAGTGGGGGTGTTTTGAGCTGAGACAGGAAGTGCAGTGGAAATATGTTCAGCCGAGACAGGAAGTGCAGTGGGGGTGTTTTGAGCTGAGACAGGAAGTGCAGTGGGGGTGTGTTGAGCTGAGACAGGAAGTGCAGTGGAAATATGTTCAGCCAAGACAGGAAGTGCAGTGGAAATATGTTCAGCCGAGACAGGAAGTGCAGTGGAAATATGTTCAGCTGAGACAGGAAGTGCAGTGGAGTTGTTTTGAGCTGAGACAGGAAGTGCAGTGGAAATATGTTCAGCCGAGACAGGAAGTGCAGTGGGGGTGTTTTGAGCTGAGACAGGAAGTGCAGTGGAAATATGTTCAGCCGAGACAGGAAGTGCAGTGGGGGTGTTTTGAGCTGAGACAGGAAGTGCAGTGGGGGTGTGTTGAGCTGAGACAGGAAGTGCAGTGGAAATATGTTCAGCCGAGACAGGAAGTGCAGTGGAGTTGTTTTGAGCTGAGACAGGAAGTGCAGTGGAGTTGTTTTGAGCTGAGACAGGAAGTGCAGTGGAGGTGTTTTGAGCTGAGACAGGAAGTGCAGTGGAGGTGTTTTGAGCTGAGACAGGAAGTGCAGTGGAAATATGTTCACCTCAAACTTGCTATTCTCCTCGTAGGTAATAAGAAATCTCTGGGTAGATCTGCGATCTGTCAAACACCACAAAAACAGACGGGTGACGCGGATCATCCACACAGTACGACTACAGACTTCCTTCAGCGTTTGTGGCTGGAGGGTGATGAAAACGAGCCGCTCCTCTGGCGTAGTACCCGACCAACACCCTGCAGGCGAACATCAGCCTCACTGCAAACCCGTCCGTCCGCTCGTCCCAGTACCTGGCATCCTTTGAGAAATAAATCCCTGACAAATAAGAAGGAAAATTACAATTTACAAGCAAATTTGCCAAATTCTCTTTCTAGAACATTCTGGACAATGTCAAACGGAAAAGCCTGAACTGATACCCACATCATGAAGTCTTCCCAGAGTTCCCTGTTTTGCACACGCTCGATCTGTCGGACAGTAAATCCCCTCAGAGTTTCACCGAAGCACTCCTGGACGCCTGGTAATCTCTGTGAGACGGCGGGAGACGGACCCTCTGTAAATAAACGAGAGATCTGTTTTATTAGTAAGCAGTGATGATGATGAAATGACCAAGAACATCACAAAAAGCTGAACCTGAAATCCAGAGTCAGGAATTGCAGTTTGGTCCCAAAAATTCAGGAACACCTTTAGAAAAGTGAACCTTGCTGGCACCGCAACATCTGGGAAATAAGATCACACAGAATAACTCAAAACAGCAGACTGAAGCATGACATCAACCCGCAGGATGATCATGAGGGCGTCACCTCGCTCTAGCCCTCTGGACATGGACCGATGAAACAAACGCGGGCGTTGCTTGACAGGTCTCTCTGTGCCGCTCACTTCTGGTCACTGTGATCAGATCTTAATACAGCTGAAACCCACACAGAACACTGGCATATAACAAACCTGTGAAACAGAGCTCATAGCAACGATTTCCCACTTTGAACTTGACCCCAGCGTCCTCCTGATTCTGCTGTAAATACTCCTGATATTTCTGCTCCAGCTGGTCACTGCTGACTGAAGACATTCGGTGCATCACTGCCTGAGAGAAAGAAACATGTTTATCAGCAGCAGTGATGGGGAAAGTTACTTTTAAAACTAATGCATTACAATATTGCATTACTCCCTAAAAAAAGTCACCAATTACAAAGTTACTTTTTACGGAAAGTAATGCGTTACACTGAGGCTCGCTCTCTCCTGGCCTTGCAGGTGTTTTTTTTACTAAGAAAATTATTTAAAATGAAAAGTAACGTGCATTAAAAAAGTAACTCAAATATTAATGTGTACATTTATAAAGTAATGCGTTACTTTACTTGTTATATCACGAAAGTAATCTGATTACGTAATGCACGTTACTTGTAATGCGTTACTTTACTCGTTACATCACAAAAGTCATCTGATTACGTAATGCACGTTACTTGTAATGCGTTACATTATGAAAGTAATCTGATTACGTAATGCACGTTACTTGTAATGCGTTACTTTACTCGTTACATCACAAACGTCATCTGATTACGTAATGCACGTTACTTGTAATGCGTTACTTTACTCGTTACATCACAAAAGTCATCTGATTACGTAATGCACATTACTTGTAATGCGTTACTTTACTCGTTACATCACAAAAGTAATCTGATTGCGTAATGCACGTTACTTGTAATGCGTTACTTTACTCGTTACATCAAAAGTCATCTGATTATGTAACGCACGTTACTTGTAATGCGTTACTTTACTCGTTACATCACAAAAGTAATCTGATTACGTAACGCACGTTACTTGTAATGCGTTACTTTACTCGTTACATCACGAAAGTAATCTGATTACGTAATGCACGTTACTTGTAATGTAAAAACTTGTAAAAACGCAAAAGAAAAACTTTTTAATTTTTGTCGTGTAAATGTACCATTAATCTCATAATTATGACTTAATGTGTCATAATTTTAACTTTTTATCTCATAGCTTCGACTTTTTTCAATTATCACTTAGCATGTCATTTCAACTTATCTCAACTTAGTATGTCTTCAACATTTTATATCATAATGACTCAGTATGTCACAATTTTTATCTCATAGTTTCAACTTTTTATCTCGTAATTATGACTTGAGTATGTTGTAATTATGACTAAGTCATATGACTTAGTATGTCACAATTTTTACTTATACTTCTGATTTGTATGTCATCTGACATACTTAAGATTTACCAAAGCATTCTTTTTTTTTTTTCTTATGTGGCAAAAATGGGCTTCTAAATTCATCATCAGATCACGTGTCTCTCGTTTGAAAAGTGTGTTTGAATCAGCTGATTTTAGTGGATGTATGAAGTTGTCTTCGTTCACTCAGGTGAGGAGAATCACATTAACTAGCAACATCGTCCACTAACTAACCGCAAACAAACACAATACTGACAGGCATAAATCTTTCTTTACAATCAATGACACTTGATTTGATATTTTTGTGATCTAATAAATGATACTCAGACATAAGTGCTGTGACAACTTGCCCCAGACACTCAATCTCCACGCACCTGCTGCAGCGTCCCATCATCAGCTCATATTTACACAGATGCAGGTTTCCACACAGTTCGTCACACGTTGTCTTTCTACACAATTTGACGTTAGTTTGGGCGAAAACCTCTTTACTTTCGTTTCGCTGGATGACGGTAAAGACGTCGCTCTCGCGGATGATTTTATCCAGGGAATTCTGTCAGGCCGAATGAATCGCTCCGTGATTCCCACACAAAACCTTCAGGAGAGTTTGTTCCGCCATGATTTCTGTCATCAGTCGAACGGTGTGTAGTTTCTATGTAGGTCAGTGAGTGAGTGTCTGCGGACGCTGACTCCAGATCAGCCCGTGATTTATTCTCTCTGAGAGGAAACGAAACTCACGAGCAGAAATCACGCCCGGTTTCAGCAACGGGTTTGACCAAATTATGAATGTTACATCTTGTGCAGTATATAAAACACGACGGAAATTAGTAAAGATAACCTTACATTTTCAATTTAAACAAGAACTACAAGCAGTGTTGTAAACATGACGCTTGTTCACGAGGCGCCATTATGGATATTAAATTGAATTATTATTGTGATTTAGATTAGAAATATGCATAATCAAAAAATAATATGAGCACGAGGAGTTTCATTTTAACTTGATTGCAGGCCTTGAATGGTTTGAGAAGCAAAAACTAGTCAGTCATTCACTTGAGGAAAATCTTGAGGAAACCTAGGGCAAAAAGTCAATATGGAAAAGAAAAAGAAAAACACTTTAAAGTTGTGTATAGGGAAGCTTTATTATAACAAATATCTAAAATATTGAGATTATTACAAAGGTCTAAGTAAAGATCAAGACAAATTATACATTCCATTAAAGACAGCATGACATGTTTTCTAAATGCATGTTATAGATCTTGTTGTGAATATTTTTTTTTCATGTATATGTTGTTTTTTTGTTTTTTTGAGTATGTAATATTTAACTGGTCCTTCTAAAGACATGACAGTCTTCTCTTTGATGATGTATGCAGAATTCTCCAATCACTTCGTGTTCCTCAACTAGATCGCGTTAATCTGCATACACTTGAGAGCCACGCCCACAGCTTAACATCCAATCAACAACCGATGCACACAGACACGCCCCGTCCTAACTTCTTTTTTTTCTCAATAATTTACTACAATCAGATATATGTAACAATACTATTGTAGGAGCCATTTTTGGATTTATGTAATTTTTATTTCACACCATTCACAGAGTTGAATGGACTGTGCCTGAAAGTGCCATTATTATCAAAGGTATGGATATTGAATTTTATCTTGATTTGTTCAAGAAAAAAATGTGTTAAAACCTACAACAGAAGAAAAGATCTGTCGCTACTTTGGTTTCATCACAACTTTAACCTGAGAGTACAAGACACCAGATCAACTCTTCTTCTGCCATTTTCTATTAATGCGTAACATTTATAACTTGATTATCAGCATTAACATTTTAACGGCTTCCTTTGCTTAAGCCCAAAGTATGCTTCACTTTTTACGCGTACATTTCGTCATCAGAAGAGTACGCAGGCACTGTACCTTGTACGCGCAGGTCGCACATGCGAATTTAATTTTTTTTTTTTTAGTAATTTGTTTATCCACAAGGTGGCAGTGCCCTGGGGGCGTCGATTCACAAGGTAGTCAAAGAAAACCTGCATAAACAGAACAGACCGGAACGCATGCAAGCTACAGCGGCGATGGAGGCCTACATAGATGAGAGATTGTGTGAAGAGGTCAGAAAGTACCCTCGTTTCTACAACTCTAGCATGAAAGAATACAAAGATATTTACATGGGTTGTAACTTGTGGAGAGATTGCTCAAAACTGCACATGCGTTGAACGCCTGTGTACGCAAATTAAATGAAGTATACTTTGCAAGGATGTGCGTTTGTACGCGTAAAAAAACCAAGTATACCTTGGGCTTAAAGCAACCGAAGTGATCATATGGTGCCCAATTAGCAAATGATGCAGTCTGACTTTGAAGACTTTGAAGAAGCTGAAGTTGAGGAGGAGGAATGTACGGGAGAAGCATAGGAGGAGGAGAAAGAGGAAGATGCAGCTGAGGAGGAGAAAGAGGAAGATGCAGCTGAGGAGGAGAAAGAGGAAGATGCAGCTGAGGAGGCATTTGAGAAGGAGGTGTATGACGGAGTGAATCTGACGCTGGAGTTTGTGCTGCTGTATGAAGGAACAGCTACACGTCTCACCGGCGCCGTTGGTCTCGTGACTGTATGATGGATTTGTGGCTCATATTCACTTGAGTCTCTGTACTCGATTAGATACTCAGGGTAGATCTGGTGCTTTTCAAACACAACAAATATGGACGGATCATACATGTCATTCACACAGCTGTCGTAGAAGACGGTGTCTCCTCCATCCTTGGACGGAGGCCGGAGGTATTCGGAATCACCTTTGGTGTAGTCGCCAACCAAAATCCGACAAATAAACATGGAACGAGTGCCTGAGTCTTTGGTGTAGCTGTGCGAGTATTTCGCATCCCTGGCGAAATAACTACCTGCAAAAAGAGACGATGGATATTCAAGGGCTCACAGACTCTTAAAGGAATAGTTTACCCAAAAATGCAAATTCTGACATCAATTATCCAGCTAACAGGGAATGTTCTCAGACATGGAACGAAGGCAAACTAACCTTTTAAAAACAGCTTCAGAAGAGGATAGAGTTCACATGCATTTACTACTTGTTTATTATCTGGACTTTCTGAACTTCACCTTTTCCGTAGGCTGTGCCATGAGTTCCACAGATCCTCCAGTCGAAGTTGTTCCTGCAGATGGCATCTACATGCTTGCGGTCGGTGCCGTGGAAGAGCTGCTTCTCGGCCACATCTCTGCCTCTGTTGTTCTTTTTCATATAATCCTTCTGCCTAAAAGGCGTGCAAACCGTCAGACTTGCTGTAATTCATCTTAGAATGGAAGTTCAGGTGAGTGCATGTCTTGTGGCCTTACCACTGAAACACTTCCCATAATGCTTTGTTCTGGATCCTGTCAATCTTCAGAATACTGAAGCCTCTCATGGTGTGATTGAACAGATCTTTGATTTTGATGTATTCACCTGCCGTGCTCTGCAGCGACACTCTCTGAGCAAAACAGCGCAGAACAACATCAACATGTCGTATTGTGCAAATCCATGACATTGTGAAGGAATCCTAAAATCACAGCTCACCATGTATCCGGTTTCAGGGGTCAGAGCTTTATCCCAGTGTTCTGGCAGAGCCTTGAAGTTGTTGGGTGTCCTTTTACTGAGAACAGATGTGAAGAGTGTTCGGTCATACACGTTTCAGAAAGTTTGAGAGAGATTGAATCTGAGCGCAGGAGCATTTTCTTACGTTGTCTTGATTGTCCGAACATCAGCTGCTGACACAAATTTGGGACGACGTTTGACGACTTTTTTGGTTGTGTAGCGTTTGTTTTCCTGGATCATATCTGAAGAGCAAGGTTAGTCAAACTGGCAATAAGACGACAGTCATCATATTCCACTTTATTGGCTTATAGAGCTGGGTGAAGTTTCTTCAAGACTACTACCACAATGTTAACCAGTCAGATAATGTTACCATGATGACAAATTAACACTCTCACACCCAGTGGTGGGGGTAACACATTACAAGTAACGTGCATTACGCGATCAGATTACTTTTGATGTAACGAGTAAAGTAACACATTACAAGTAACGTGCATTACATAATCAGATTACTTTTGTGATGTAACAAGTAACACATTACAAGTAACGTGCATTACGCGATCAGATTACTTTTGTGATGTAACGAGTAAAGTAACGCATTACAAGTAACGTGCATTACGTAACCAGATTACTTTTGTGATGTAACAAGTAACACATTACAAGTAACGTGCATTACGCAATCAGATTACTTTTGTGATGTAACGAGTAAAGTAACACATTACAAGTAACGTGCATTACATAATCAGATTACTTTTGTGATGTAACAAGTAACACATTACAAGTAACGTGCATTACGCGATCAGATTACTTTTGATGTAACAAGTAAAGTAACGCATTACAAGTAACATGCATTACGTAACCAGATTACTTTTGTGATGTAACAAGTAACACATTACAAGTAACGTGCATTATGCAATCAGATTACTTTTGTGATGTAACAAGTAACACATTACAAGTAACGTGCGTTACATAATCAGATGACTTTTGTGATGTAACGAGTAAAGTAACGCATTACAAGTAACGTGCGTTACATAATCAGATTACTTTTGTGATGTAACAAGTAACACATTACAAGTAACGTGCATTACGCGATCAGATTACTTTTGATGTAACAAGTAAAGTAACGCATTACAAGTAACATGCATTACGTAACCAGATTACCTTTGTGATGTAACAAGTAACACATTACAAGTAACGTGCATTATGTAATCAGATTACTTTTGTGATGTAACAAGTAACACATTACAAGTAACGTGCATTATGTAATCAGATTACTTTTGTGATGTAACAAGTAACACATTACAAGTAACGTGCATTACGCGATCAGATTACTTTTGATGTAACAAGTAAAGTAACACATTACAAGTAACGTGCATTATGTAATCAGATTACTTTTGTGATGTAACAAGTAACACATTACAAGTAACGTGCATTACGTAACCAGATTACCTTTGTGATGTAACAAGTAACACATTACAAGTAACATGCATTACGTAATCAGATTACTTTTGTGATATTAACAAGCAAAGTAACGCATATGGTAAAGGTGATTTTTTTAGGTTACCCTGGAAGCTGAGTGTGTATGTCTGTGATCCAGCTGTGAACTCCAACACGGCACTGTTATCAGCCTGATACTTCTGCTCAAGTTCAGTACTAGAGATGGAGGACAAGTTATGACCCCCCTCCTGATGAATAAAACAGAACATCAAAAGACTGCAAAGTGTTAAAAATTAAAGTTATATTACACCAACAGCCACCTACCGCTCTAGCATACTGGATCCAGTTTCCCAACTCGTCCTCCCAGTACCAAAGCCACTCGGTGGTCAGAATGAAGTTGGGCTGGATCACTGATGGCACCGTGGTCAGACGGCGCACACTGCGATGGCCTTGGGTCATCGTATCAAAACAGACCGGGGTGATTCCAGAGCTTTGATAGACAGAGAAACAGTCAAATCACGACAAACCACAAATTAGTTAATTCGCTGACCGAATGGACAGCTTTATTATTATGTACAGCAATGCACTAAAACCACTGCAAACACCTTAGCAACTGAATAGCAACACCCTGGCAACCACTTTCAGCATTCTAGCACTGTACAGGGTGAGCACCACTAACTTCATCTTCATGTGCTTTTATCACTCCATGTGGATCTCCCACCTGTATATTTTTGCAGGATCACAGTAATCTCTCTCAATGGTCTCGTTGTCAGGAAGAGCTTTCCATTCGGATCCTTCCTTAACTTCCCATTTATAGGGCAGACTGGAATGCTCCTTATAGCACGAGTCTGGAAAACAAGAGTGCCGCTCAGTTCACAACGCACAGACTCTATGAATCATTTGAGCACAGAACACCGATCGGAATAATGGCGATCTTACCACCGTGCTTGCAGTGTCCTTTGATGTAATACATGCAGATCTCTGTTTTCTCTAAGAGAAAAGACACACACATCTTCAAACTGCTCATGAATCATAAGCATCTTTTAAGCTGAATATTGCATTCTCATATTTAACGGTTCAGTAGCGGCGAGATGTGATACCTGTGGCGGTTTGTGGAGGCCTCTGAGCCTCCTGTCCTCTTCCTGCGTTAAAGCCACTCGACGGCCTCCGATTCTGTGCATTCGGGCCTCTTCTGGGGTTCTGGCCGGCGGCTTTTGGAGCTGAAGGGGGCTTGTTTTTGAAGCGAAGCCTCATGACTTCAATGTTTGAGTACAGATCTTTCATGACGTGCATGAGGTTGCTGGGAATTCCTCTGTCCTGCAGGGTCTTCAGAGGATGAGGCTCGTAGAAGTCATGAGCGCGAGGGCAGCTGCAGGACCCTCGCAGATATTTCTCGCAGATGTGGAGCCTCTTACAGTTCTCGGCCTCCTGACATCGGCCGTACTGTCCCACGCCGTTATTGTAAGAATGACACACCTAAAAAACAAGCACTATTCTTCAGGCTTCTTATGGAAGCTTGTTTCTGACTCGGAATAAAAATAAAAAAGGTTTTATATCTCACAGTTCATAATCCTGCGAGAAAACTTGCAACTCGCTTACTTTATTTTTGCAGTTCTGGGTTTATATAACTCGCAATTCTGACTCTTGTCTCTCGAAATTGCCAGTTTGTATCATAACTCTGATTTTATTTCTTGAAATTCTCGCAATTCCGAGTTTATAACTCTTACAATTCGCAACTCTTAGTTTATATCTTGCAATTCTGGGTTAATACGTAAACTCGGAATTGTGAGATAAAAAGGTCGCAATTGTCTGTAATTCTTTATTCCGTAACAAGCTTCCATAGGTCGCTACACTGATTAGGGTCAGTTTTTATAATATCCACGAATCACATATATTTCAGAGCTCTGCACTGAGACTAAAATAAGTGAAATACTCTTACAGCCGGCAGGAGTGAGTTGTCGCTCTGTAGAAGCAGAATGCACAGCTCTTTTACGTCCAGTGTGTTCAGACCGTGAGCGGTCAGCACTAATTCATTCTGACCTGACAACAGATCATGACTGAATCGACATCCTCGTCTGTGGGGGAAACACATCGGTTTAAGGAACAGACAGTTTTCGCATTTGGTTTTATTTTAGTTACTTTTATGCATTGTTATTATTAACACAACTTCTGTCCAGCCCAAATATTCCTAACATTATTAAATACCAGATAATTCATGTTTAATACTATTAACGTTAACTTTGAGAGAGTTAATATGCTTTATATAAAATAAATAGATAATACTGAATCCAGGGACTTATTATATACAGCATCAGCAAGTGTGATGTGACTCACGAATCACCTGATTGATGACCATTGCTAAGTAAACAATGATCCAGGTGATCAGGTGAAATAAATCTGTTTTGGTGAACTGAACACACTCACCTTCCTCTGTCGAAGCGGCAGGAACCGAAAAGAAACCATTTGCACAGGTGCAGATTCGCGCAGCCCGAGCAGTTCTGGGCTCGACACAGGCGAGCTTTGGTTCGGGCGATCACGGTCTTCTGTCCGTTCATGAGCTCGACGGTACAGGATTCGGTCCTGCTGATGATTGACTCAATGGCTTCATCACATAGACCGAATATTGACGTTAAATCATCCAGCTTCATGGATCCATTGTGGGCACAAATCTTCTTGATGATCGCCGCTTCGGCCATGTTGAACTCTGGATGACTGAATAGACTGACAGGGAAAGAAAAGTGAACACTGAGGAGAGGAAAACGAAACTTAAACATGAAGGAGGAGCTTCAACAACTAGTAAACAGACTCGTTAGCGCCATCATTATCAGTAGTGTGAAGGGTCGTTAACAAAACATACTTGTTGTCATATTTGGGATCCTCGGAAAATTCTAGATGAAAAACTGTGAAATAATAATAATTTTTAATGAAGTAAATAAATAATGTGGGTAAAATAAAAATTATTATTAGCTATTTAATACTCTATAAAATAGTTACAATTAGGGTAAAATAAATACATGTATTAATGTATAAATACTACATTTAAAAGTGCATTACTATAGTGAGTAAAAGCTAATTTTAGATGTATTATTTTAATTTTTGATCTGTTTTACATGGAGCGGTGCGCGAGGGGTCACATGACTCTTTTAGTTATTGAACACTTTAAAGGGACAGTGCACCCAAAAATGAAAATTTTTGTCATAATTTTCTCACCCTCAAGTTGTTCCAAATCTTCTTTTCTTCTGCTGAACACAAAAGAAGATATTTTGAAGAAACCCACTGACTTCCATAGTAGGAAAAAATATTCTATGGAAGTCAATGGGGTCCATTGTTCAAAAAAAAAAAAAAAAAAAAAAATCTTCGTTTGTGTTGAGCAGCAGAAAAGAAGATTTGGAACAACTTGTAGGTGAGAAAATTATGACAACATTTTCATTTTAGGGTGAACTATCCTTTTAAGTTGCAATAATATGAATCGTGGCTTTTGTGTGATGCTACATTTACACCACTAGATGTCGCTGCAAGATCCTTCGACTAGTCTGATTACATGGAGATCATGTTTGCTATAGCCTATAATATAAAAAGGTTATATTTCATAATGTGGCACCTGCTGATAATATATGTTGTATATACATATATATATATATATATATATAATGTGACAACATGCCCCACTATAAAGATGAACGCGTGAACAGACCTGGAAATGTAGCTTTTTATGTAGAAAAAAATAAAAATACACCAAACCTGTGAGTAACACTGAGTGTGACAACTAGCCCCGATCTGCTCAGCAGTAATAATGAGTGTAATACCAGTGTGATGCAGCAGGTGTCGCGCGTTTATAAAGAAAAGAGTCGTTCATAGTTTGAGAACGTCAAACGTTACGGTTTAAATATATATTTGTTTAATGCTTTACTAATGCGACAGCATGGACATATCATTGTACTTCTATATCTAGACATACGTGTGTTTATTTGTTTGTGTTCAATACGCGATGGGAAATATTAGTAACAACTATAAGGCGCTGGTTTAAAATAATATCGTGAAAAGCTCTGCACAAATACAACGGCGATTCGCTTCCCAGTCGGAGTTCATTCACTGATCTGATTCCGGATCAGCGCTGTTGTTTTAACTCGGAATATCGGGCTGATCCGGTGTCCGTTCAAAAAGGCCGCCGTTCTGTGACTGAAACACAAACACACGATTTCCTGCGTCGAGTTTCCCTTTAAGGCGCCGCGCGCTGCCTGGAATTCACGTCATTTCGCCGCGAAGCGTCCGGATCAATGAGGTTCCGCGCTGCGCGCTGCGTTGCGCTCCTGCGAGCGACGCTTCCAGGAAGGTGTTAACCATCGCGCTGCCGCAATGTAGCGCCTGTTTGCGCGTTTACAAACAAGAGCACGGAGAAGTTGAAGTGTTGCGCGCGGGGCGAGGCCAATGGATGCGCGAGCGAGTTAAAAATCGCCAGTGCGTCGCGAGGGGAACATTATCCTGGCGCTTTTGCGGCTTTATTTCACGGAAGAACAAGGGAGAGGAAAGTGGAAACAGAAGAACTTCCTGAATTTCAACGCGACATGTCCGATTCCCCCTCGCAGGTCATTATTAAGGTAATTCTGCCTTTTCTTTCTTGATTCGCGGGATGCGCGTCACTGTCACGCGCGGGTTTGATGTTGAGCATCTGTTGCTGCGATCGATGCGTTAAGTTGATCGATCACGAACGCGCTCTTGTGTGTCGTGTGCTGTGGTGAATGTGATTAGCAATGGCATTTAAACACGCTGGTGGAGTTCATGTGTTCACTGAGGGACGGATCCTGTGCACGAGCCATCAGTGGGAAAAGTTCACGAGCGAGTTTGAGGAGTTTTTCACCGGACTTTGAGCTGGTCTGGAATCACCCATCACGGACATTAGTTTGCATTAGTTATTTAGTAACAGGCTCGGGGAAACGAGAACAGCCCTTCATAAATGACTGGAAACATGCTGTTATCTGCGCTGCTCTTTGAACACGCTCAGATCTGTTACTGCAAACACAGTTTCCTTATGGCATCTTTATTGTGCTTAACATCCTCCAGAGTAATGCTCGATACTTCTGTGTGTTGAAGGTCCTGCACGAGACAGCGCGCGTATTGTAAACAATCCGTCCGTGCATGTTTCATTTGTTCACCTTGTAATGTTTTAAAGTCCCCATGAAACCGACACTGACCATTCTTGTTTTTTGTGGAATATCGCAGCGTTGATTTATTAATGCACATCATCATCATTGTTTTTAATTCATCTCAGATGATGGGGCATCCTGTCACTCACATGAGATCCACCAATAGCAAACCGCGCCCATTCAATCAATTCCCCGCAGACAAAATTAAGCCCCGCCCTACATTTGTTCTTGTTTGCGAGGCCGTTTCACTCGGATATGCGTCGCAAACAGGGAAGAAAATAGGACGTTCCAGTGAAGCGTCGGTCTTCTCTCTTGTCCTCCGATCAATTAAGTGCGATTAAAATCTGCATACACTTGAGTGCCACGCCCACATCTCAACAGCCAATCAACAACCGATGCACAATCCATACAGGATCTGTCGCTGCTTCTTTAAAGCATGTGATTAGCACATTCATCGCTGCCAAGAGACACTCATGTTTTCCTTATAATAGGAGTGTTTTTAATGCAAACATCTGTTTGGGATTTGCATGTTTTGCCCTAAGTGTCCCAGGTGTTCCCTAAATGCTGGAGGTTTCTGACAGTTGTAGGTTGGAGCGGCTTTGTTCTGTGAGGGAGTCGCATGCAAAACAGCTCATAGCGCAGTGGTCGCGTCGCGTCTGACTTTGCATGCTTTCATTTGCACAGAGCCGGCGGACATCTGCGTTTGAGGAAGTTTCCAGAGAACCGCTCTGTGCTTCCCGGCTCTGGGTTTTACCCTGGAAACGAGCACATGAGCGACTTGTAATTTCAGTTCTCAGTGCAAATGCTACCGTCGCCCTATATGGAAACTGGACAGGAAGTCAGCAGTGATTGACAGAAGTGAAATCAGAGCACTGAAATGTCTTTGATTTTCCTCAGAGGACCCGAACATGAGTAATAACATCATATTACTCATATCCACCGATGGAATGTCTGATATAGATAAATAACTAGAAGAATAACAAAGTGCAAAGTGAAGAAAGGGATAGTTCATGGTCACCCTGTTGTTTCGAACCTCTCTGACCTTCTTTCTTTTGCAGAACATAAAGGAAGATATTTAGATGGCAGTGCTGACTGTATTTGTTGCGGTTTCTTTTGGTTATAAATAAAAATTGCATCACACATTCAAGAGGTGGATAATGTTCGTCAGTTTAGGTGCTTATCTGTCTGCATGACCTCTGCGTGACCCTTTGACCTGTCTGTAGGGTCATGTGAGCAGCTTCATGTTCATTCAGCACAGAACAGCTCTGAAGGAAGTTCATGACTTCATGTGTCTCGCTCTGATTGAGTTTAACACACTGTGTGTGTGTTGTCTAAGCCCTGTGTGTGTGTTTTCAGCAGGAGAGGAGCGCTTTCAGCCCGTCCGCGAGCCCGTTGCCAAATTCCACTTCCTCTCCCGGCCATGTCCCGCCCTCATCAGCTAATGCCAGGACAGAAGAGGAACCGACCAGACTGCCGGCACACCTGCGTGAGTGACACACACACACACACACACACACACACACACACACACACACACACACACACACAAAAAACATAGAAACTCACCCGGAAACAGTGACTAACACACACACACACACACACACACACACACACCTCCTACATGCTTTATGCAACAACCTGAGACACACACATGCTTTTGTTCTAGTATGACGCATCGAACCTTCACAGGCAGTAATTGAGTTTGTCGTCACTGAAACAAACACACTCATGCTGAGACAAACCTTCTGCCTCAGTGTTTGTCCGAACACGTTCGAGCTGCACGATTAAATCACGCTTTAATTGAATAAATATACGCGCTGTGTGTTTCAGAGTGAAGCGCGGCGCTGGGGTCATTTACACGTGTGCAACACGAACACAACAATAAAGAAATAAAGCCATATATATATTAGTATTATAATTTTACATTTGTTGTACAGTAGGTTTTTTAAAAGTTAAATATTATAATATATATATATGTAATATTTCTTATTTTTAGTAATATATTTGAATTTATTAATAAAAATAATAGTATTTTTTATTAAAAATAATATATAATTATAATTATTACTATTATTTTTTATAGCCGTATAATACAATTGTAATATTTCTTTTTTATTTATTAATAAAATAATAGTAATATTTCTTATTTTCTTAGTAATTTTTATTTATTAAAAATAATATATAACAACAACAATTATAACAATTACTATAATTATTTTATAGCCATATAGTAGTATTTTTTTACAATTGTAATATTTTCTTTTTTCTTTAGTAATTTTTGTATTTATTTATTAATAAAAATAATATAATAATAATATTGTGCAGCCCTAAAAACAAGCACAACAAACCTAGAATTTTTAATTAAT
>CM074454.1:320250-392750 GCA_037101425.1 Elopichthys bambusa
GTTTTCATGAAGACTGACGACTTCCTTCTCGATAATTTAGAAGTTTAGTGGGTCTGTAATGAATGTTTTCACATGGTTAGTGTCTGTTTTATGCTTTTATTAAATTAGATCAATTAGTTCATTTAAATAAGTACAATGCAAAATATTATGTTCCATTAAAGAGTGCGAAGGTTGAGAAAGTAGAGCCCAGCTCAGTGCAAAGAGCAGCGTGTGAAAGAGAAATGAGGAAGGTTTATATGTGATCATTACAGATGCATCATGCTGTAATTAGTCAGGAATGTGCAGAAAGACGCAGGATCAGTAACGTGTCTCGTGTGTGTTGATTGACAGGAGACGTGCTGTACGAGCTCCTGCAGCACATCCTGAAGCAGAGGAAGCCTCAGTCGTACTTCCCCGTCGGCTCCTTCCACTCGCTGAACGAGACGCCGCTGCTGCACCACAAACATGAAGGTGAGCGACCAGAGAATGTTCTCACTGAGGCTTATGGGAAGGTCTGGGCTGAAAGCAGTCACACGATCCCAGCAGGAATGTTGACAGAAAAACCTGTTTGACCAGGAAACATGTGAAGACCTTTAGCTGGAGCTCAAGACAAAGAACATGAATAAATGAGAGAACCTCCTGAAAGACCATCAAACACGTGTTCCTCAGGATCAAATCAGTGTTATTTTACTATCACTGAGTTATTATTATAGTAGTAGTTGTTGTTGTTGTTGTTATTATTATTTTAAGTTTAAGGCTTTTATATTCTATTTTATTTCAGTTCAGTCTCTGGGTCCCTCTAGTGGTTCAGGCTTGAGCTGCAGTTACTGTGTGTTTCTGTAAATACTGATGGTGTTGCAAAATATCACACAAATATATATATATATATATAATTTTTTCATTTAATGTCCAATGTAATATATATATATATATATATATATATATATATATATATATATATATATATATAAAGGGTGTGTATATATAAACACTACCATATAAAGTAAGAAACACTACCTTTTTTTCTTTTTTTAAAATTAACACATTTATTTATCAAGAATGCATTAAATTGATCAAAAGTGACACTGAAGACTGGAGTAATGATGCTGAAAATTCAGCTTTAATCATTAGATATAAATTACACTTTACTATATATTCACATAGAAAACAGCTGTTTTACATTGGAATAATATTTCACAATTTTTACAGTATTTTTGGTTTAATCTCTCTCTCTCTCTCTGTATCTCTCTCTCTCTCTCTCTCTCTGTCAGAAACGGTACGCCGGCCGGCACGCGGTACAGACACTCTGTCCCTGCAGCCGCCCACCATCGAGCTGCGGCATCGCTCACGCTCGCCACATCATCACCTGCCGGCCCTGCGCTCGCATCCCGCCTCGGCCGAGGACCTCCAGCTGGCGTCCGCACAGCTGCCCGACAGCAACCACCACCTGCCGGACGACATGTACCCGCTGTCCGTGTCTCCCGCCGCCCCCAACGGCCACTGCGTCCTTCCCCGCGACGCCGCGCGGCCCGCTAGCCCGTGTGCGGAGGAGGCCACGCCCCCCCGCGTCATCCAGCTCATGCCCAGCGCCATCATGCACCCGCTGCTGCTGAGCCCGGGCCGCGGGCCCACGCCAGGTGACTTCAGACACAGCCGCGGCACTCCTCAGGAGAACGGGCGCGAGGGCAAAGGTCAGCAGCAGAGCGCCGTCCACTACGCTCCTCACAGCCTGAACCTCGCGGCTCACCAGCTCCCCCTGCAGGACGAGCGACACTACCGCAACCAGATCATCATGCCTGTCTCGCCACCCGAGGAACAGGCCACGCCCATGGGACGCATCGCAGGTCAGACCCTGCCCGCTTTTCTTCCTTTTTTCCCCATAGGGTTGTCTATGCACAGCATCATGGGTAATGTAGTTTGTACTTGTGCAATGTGAATGTTCCCGGTTGCCATGGTGATTGATGATGTGGTGTGTTGTGGGCGTGTCAGACTGCAGGCTCCTGTGGGATTACGTCTATCAGCTGCTGTCGGACAGTCGCTACGAGAACTACATCCGCTGGGAGGACCGCGATACCAAAGTCTTCCGGATCATGGACCCCAACGGCCTGGCCCGCCTGTGGGGAAACCACAAGGTGCCATTAGAGAACATACAATAGCATCACATGGGCTAGAATACATTATAATTACAATAAACTAAAATACATTCAAAACTACATTAAATATTTAAAAAATTACATTTTTAATATTTAAATTTTTTTTTTTTATTTAATTTGTAATATTTAATTGAATAAAAAAAATTCAATAATTTGGTATATTCATTTTTTTAATTAAATTTAAAATTAAAATAAACATTAAAATTTAAAATAAATTAAAGAAGGAATTGGTGATTAAACTAATTTTTAAAAATTAAATTAGAATAATTAAAATATATTAAAGTCAAATTAATTTTAATTCAATGTTTCATTTATTTTTAATATTTTTTTATTTTTTAATATTTAAATTAAAATATTGCATTAATTTAATTTTTTATATTATTTGATATTTTTTTATATTTTTAATTATATTTTAAATTAAATTAAACATTAAAATTTAAAATACAAATTAATAAAGGAATTGGTGATTAAAAAACTAATTTAAAAAAAATAAAATTAGAATAAATTTAAATAAAATAAGCTAAAATAAAAAGTTTAATTAAACATTAAAAACTATATTAAATGTTAATATTTACAATGTTTGGAATAGGAATTGGTGATTTTAAAAACTTTCAAATATTATTTTATTAAATGTTTTTTATTTTTTATTTACTAATTTTAAAAATGTTAAACTTTTTAAAAAAAAATTATTTTAATATTTCTTTTTTAATTTAATGTAATATTTAATTACAAATTTAAAAAATATATTAAATTTATTTTTATACTTCATTTTAATTTAACTTTTAATTGTTTAAGTTAAATTATTACATTTGTTACATTTTGTTTAATTTTAAAGTGTCATTTTGTTTTGTGTTTTTGTCATTTTTATAGATTTTTTTTTCTTAATTTTTTTATTATTTCTATATAGTGTTATGTTATGAATTTGTTATGGTTGCATTAGTGATGTTGTGTGGTGTTTGTGGCACAGAACAGGACCAATATGACGTATGAGAAGATGTCGCGAGCGCTGAGACACTACTACAAACTCAACATCATCCGGAAGGAGCCGGGACAGAGACTGCTGTTCAGGTCAGGACCGCCGTCCTCACGCGTTACTGACCGACTCCGCTGCTGCACATGTTAACGTGTGTGTGTGTGTGTGTGTGTGTGTGTGTGTGTGTGTGTGTGTGTGTGTGTGTGTGTGTGCGTGTGTGTGTGTGCGCGCCACAGGTTCATGAAAACCCCAGACGAGATCATGAGCGGACAGACGGATCGTCTGGAGCACCTGGAGTCGGACACAGACGAACAGATCTACGTGAAGGAGGAATGCTGAGCGCCGCGTGAACTTCTCAAGCCGAAGATGCCTCGGTCCGTCTGACCTCTGAACTCTGTGTCGTCACGACGATCTCACACTGCACTGCTCTCGGTCCAAACCTGATCTTACTCTGTTTTCTAGTCTTGTACTTCAATTTCAGCAAACTTCACGGTGACAATCATTTTAATGACAAACAATGCTCTTTTTTGCAAATCAGATCTAGAAATTGTTGGTGCAGCTTTTTAATTCTCTTTGGTAAGTATATTGTACGAAGACCTGTTGCGATTTGTATAAACGTGGGATTACTAGAATGCTGGTGAAAATGTGATTCAATTCTACAATAAATTTTGAGTGACACAAGTGTATATTTATGGAGTTTGTTTTATGTACATGTATTATGGAGGGGGGGGGGTGTTAAGACAGTTATTTGTTTACAGAGAGTTGTGGAGGTAAACGCTTCCTGTGTTTTCTTTCAGTTTCCAGATAAACACTTGTTCATGTGTCTGTAGTGAAGTTAAGCATCTATTAGCGTCGACGTGCAGAACCAGACGCGTCCACAAGATGGCGCCACGCGCGCACACATCCGCGTTACATCATGCAAACTTCCCGCGCTGCTGATAATAAAACACACAATCACGACTATATAATAATAATAACATCATTACAGAAAATACTGTGCTGCCAACATGCTACAGTGATTATATATTTTTAAAGATCATGATGAATGATCGCCATATTCATGTACTTTGAATGTTACACGATAACTACCATCACAGGTAACAGAAATATGTTCGAAACAAGTTATAAAAACGTTATTTCTGAATGTTCTCTGAACGTCAATTAAAAAAAAAAAAAAGTTTTAAAACGTTTTGAGAATGTTAAAGAAACATTCTATTGTATCATTCTTCAAACATTATGGGAACGTTACTTTAATGTTCTCTGAACGTTCTCAAACAAGTAGAAACGTTTAAAAAAATGTTAGACGAACGTCCAACTGAAAGTGTAAGGGGAAAAAAACGTTCCCTCGAAGATCTATAAATTAATTTTGTGCCATCGTTTTGAAGACCAAATAACATTATTTTAATGTTACTGGAAGAACGTTTGTTTGGTAGTACCGTGGCATTATAATGTAAATTGTACATGACATTTACCGTGTGTGTGTGTGTGAGAGAGAGAGAGAGAGAGAGAGAGAGAGATTCATTGTGAGTGTGTGTTTCAGTCAGTCATTCAGTGTGTGTGAAGCTCAGGGAAGAGCAGCATCTGTTTCTCTCCATCTTTTTCACTTTTTGCCCTTTAACGGCTTATATTTAACGGCAAAATTTATTTAAACAGGAGACGCGGGAAACATCCGTCGGATTAATCTCGTTTATTCTGCTGTGGGACGGTTAATGACGGTTAGTGACGGTTACGCGCTCAACTCGCGCTCGGATCTGAATCATGTGAAAACGCCGATGCGCAGCTGACTGAACCGAACCGAACCGGAACCCTGGAGCGATCAAACTCCGACTCCCGCTGGATTGATCGAGCTGATCGGATGGATTGATCAGGAGCAGCTCACGTGCGGCAGGTACAAACTCATTAATGCGTTTCGCGAGATTAAAGTACACGGCATCAGTCAGTCAGACCGTCGACGAACACAAACGGATAAAACAGTTCAGAAATATAAAAAAAGAGAAAGTTTAAAGTGGATTATTGATTGTTTGGTGACTGACAGGACGATCTGTTTCCGCCACATAAGAAGAGAGAGAGAAAAAAAAAAAAAAAACATTACAAAAACCACCTTTTGTAAATTTTACATGATTTACGAAGTCAAAATATGACATTAAAAAGTCGAAATTATGACGTAAAGACATAATTATTACATAGAAAGTGACTTATGTAGCATATGTCAAATTTGGCTCTATCTCATAATTCCAATTTTTGTGTGTGTCATAATTATAGCATAAAAGTTAGTCATAATTTTGACTTTTTATGGCAAAAGTATAATTTTCTTATGTGGCAGAAACACTCACTGACATTAGTTTAAAATACATTTGACGTACCATGGTAATACCATATGGTTTGCTTTACTTTATTTTTGTGGCATTTTTTTTTTTTATTACTATTTAATTGCAGTAGAAATAAAATAATAATTAAGTACCATTTATATATCTGATCTGACTCAGTGTACCATACCCTACCACAGTATTAATAGTGAACTTGACTACATAGACAGCATCATCTGCACAGACACACGTGAAGAAAGGAAACACATTTTGGAAAGAAACTGCAAAGGTACCATATAATACCACGGTACTTTTTTTTTGTAAGTGACGAGCATTGTATAAATTTGTGAATTTATTTATTTAAATGATAGTATGGCATGTCTGAGAGTCTCCTAATATGTTTTGTCTGCATTTTATGATTACAAAACACACCATCGCATTAGTTTAGAGTCGGTCATTTAATCTCATTAGTGTAAATATGGTCAGAACCCAAATGAGGCTCTTCTGAAGTCGTTATGCGGCCACTAATGACCTTGTTTTCTGCTCTCAGAGGTTTGAATCCAGATCGGAAGTCCAGCAGACCTGCTGAAATGCTTGGATTCATTTAGTGTTTTTCACAGGACAGTGAGGCTGAATTTAGAGTTTTAACAAACAAATGTAGAAATTAACAAACATTATTCTAATTTAAAAGTTTGGAAGTAGTTGTTAGAAACAAATGTATAAAAAAGAAGCTTAAATCAAACCCATATAAGCTCATGTTGATATTGTGCACCAGTGCTTTAGTGATTACTAAAACGTTTGCCCTCGCTTCATATTTTATTATACTTTTTCATACATCGTGAGTCTCTTGGCTCACAAACGAGCTTGTCACTTAATGCAGATTATAACAAAAATAAACCAGCGAGAGTGTAAGAAATAGACACCATCTGACTGTCTGACGAGTTGCTGTAATTAGATCGACTTTCTTTTGTTTTTATTCCTTTACCCTGGTTATTACACTGCTGTTCTCGCTCCGATCTGACAGACAAACACACCTGAATCTGGCTAATGAAGGCGCAGAGATGTTTTCATCTCGGTCTTGAGCGGTGTGTGTGTGTGTGTGTGTGTGTGTGTCTGCTATTATTGGCCGTCCTCATCATCACCTTGAGTCCTGCATTAATCTGGACTCGTGTTGGTCTCTGAACATATTGTGTCCTGTTGAGACGGAGGAGAGATCGACCCTGACGCGTCCGGCAAGGCGATAGATGAAAGGCCAAAAAAAAAAAAAAAAGATGTTTCTGTCTTGTTTTCCAGCACAAATATCTAAACATTCTTCAGTCAAGATACATTTACTGGAGACGCAAAAATGACTTTGTTTCCACACACAAAAAAAGTGAGTTTGTGCTTAAAACTGGAACAAATACCCACCAATAGATGGCCAAATGAATTAAAGTGCCCCTATTATGCTATTTTAAATGTTTCTAATTTAGGTTTAGACTCTCGTACACTAGGACAAATGTCAGAAAACACTTTAATAATATCCACTGCGGCATCAGCTCTTTCTCACAGTGTCTGAAACGCTTCGTTCAAAGATTCGGTCTCTCTAAAAGCATAATGGGGCGCTTTATTTTTTCATAAACTCAGTTTTTCAGTAAGCAAAGGATTAGTTGACTACGGAATTAAAATGTCCTGATCATTTACTCTCCTCCATGTCATCCAAGACGTTCATGTCTTTCTTTCTTCAGCGGAAAAGAAATGAAGGGTTTTGAGGAAAACGTTCCAGGATTTTTTCTTCACTGGGTACTTCCGCCTGCGTCACGCGTGACCTTTCCAACGTGATTACGTAATGCGTGACGAGCATTTGTGGTTAAAAAGTATATAAAAGTGTTTTTTTTTAGAAAATGTGATGATTTCTCTAGATAAGACTCTCGTCTGGGATCGTGAAGCTGCACTGAAACTGACATTTGGACCCGTTGAACCCCAGTGAAGTCCACTATATGGAGAACAATCCTGAATGTTTTCCTCAAAAACCATTTCTTTTCCACTGACATGAACATCTTGGATGACATGGAGGAGAGTAACTTATCAGGAAATTTTCATTCTGAAGTCAACTAATTCTTAAATATCTTCAGTCATTTCTCTTCTCCAGTAAATGTATCTTAAGAATGTTCAGATGTTTGTGCTGAAAACACTGAGGAAGAACGTCATGTTTGCAGTGTTCTGATCAAGCGGTTGTTTTGAAGTCGTTTCAGATGCAGCTACTAATCAGCCGTCACTTCCTGTCCCGTCTGCGTCCAATGAGAGCGCACTCACGACGCGCCTAAAAATAGGCAGCGTTTCTGACAGCTTTCATCACACTTTTGTCAGAGAACAAGTCGATGCTGATGCGCACCGAGAGACGAGACGTGGGAGGAACTACAGCTGGGATTGACGAGGAATGATGAAAACTATAAAAGGAAATGTAATGAAATAAGTCAATCTGCTTCTCTAGTAAATGTTTCTTGATTTAAGAATGTTTAGATGCTGGAAAACAAGACAGACCAGTCAGTTGCAGGTGATGGAAAGGTCATGTCGAGGTTAAAGGTCAAGCTAGTTGATTCTGGAACACAGACAATCAGCTGCTGCGCTTCCATTCAGAGTTCCTCTGAACACGCGTGTGTGTGATTATAATTAACGTTCAGCTGAGCTTCATCTCTCAGAGGTGTAATGAAAGCACAAAGCATGCTGGGATGTGTTTCTAACGGCCCGACGCACTGCTGACGAGACAAAAACAGCAGGAAAGCCAAATACGATTATTAACCAGAGCTGGAGAACGTGACGCGTTCCTCTCTGTTCAAATTCACATTTATATCTTATATCAAATATTTCTTTAATTTGATATGAAGCTCTGGAGAATTGTTTTGTCTTTTATTCACTCTTAGGGAGGAGGAACATCATGTTTGCAGCGTTGAAGGTTCTTCACATCTGGATCTCTTGGCAGATGTAAAAAAACAGGCGGCGCGTTATTTTTGTGCTTCTGAACCGTGTTGGTTATTGATGCTGCCATCAGAAAGAGAGCAATTAAAACCAGATCAGAAATAGAGCGTTCATACGACACCGAGAGATTGATCAGCGTGTGAGGAGGAGAGATAATGGTGGCTCACTGAATCTCACACACATTGATTGAAACTTCACACTGGAAGGAGAGACGCTCGTCTCGCCTTATTCTCCTGACGTCTCCACGTGAGAAACACCTCGGATTGAGGAATCCTGATCAGTTCTTCAGCTGCGGGACGAGTTACATGCTGCACTTCTACATGAAATCAAACGCGACTTTAATTTTTGGCTTGTGAACGTCGGGGTGAGCTGAACGTGTGCCTCATTCACAAAATCAACGAAACTTACACACACACACACACATCTCCTGTGTGTGAAAGAGAGAGTGTGTGTGTGTGTGTGTGAGTGTAAGAAAGCATGCAGTCGATTAGTCAATCATGTTTTAGAGCTTGTCTGATTGGTGAATTTTCTGCACAGCATCATGGGTAATGTAGTTTTCCACCATGAATTCGCATTTAATGTGGTGTGACGGCTCCAACGGAATCGTGTTGTAAAATGGAAATCATAAAGTGATTTATTTGAAATCTTGTTCACTGCTCCGTTCAGAACAAACTCCTGAGAGACGTACGGCGTGATGAGGGATCACAGATTTCTCTCATTTTTAACCTGACTAGATTTTTATTTTAATAATTCATCTGGCTGATGTTTGCGAGTTTATTAATGTCTGCAACAGTCCAAAGTTTTCCGCCGTGTTCTGCAGCATAAATTATGCAGATGTCCTGCGGGTCTGCAGTACAACACAAAGAGCTGAATTAAACATGAGGAGCTTTTAGAATAAAACACACAATTAGAAACGGCTCGTTCCTCTCTGACAGATTCTTAATGAGAAAATAAGTCTGCGTTTCTCCCCTCCGGCGCTGAATTAAAGACTTTTATAAGGTCATTTGATCAGATTCCCAAGGTGATTCTGTAGAAAGACACTCGACGGCAATTACACACCGTTTATTTGTGTGAAACGGACATAAATATTAGTGCGTCCTCAGATTTAGTGTTTAATGTATAATTCAGGATGTATGTGTTGTGCTCGTAAAAAACATAATTTATAATGTAGGATTATTATTATTTTTTGAACACTTTTAAAACATTATACATCTTTACGTCAGGGAAATGACATTAGTTACTTTAGTAGTAACTGCCTGGTGTTAATTGAAATGTCAGTGAACAAACATAACGTTAATAGAACGTGTATTTAAAGTGTGCGAGTGTGTGTGTCGGTCTCACACGGATCTGGGAACACACGCTCAGATCTCCAGCTCCTCCGTAATGGAATATTGAAGGTGTTCATATCAGCTCATAATCCGTGTGTAAGTGATACGAAGAGCTGCCAGTAATTAGCGTCAGTGAGTGTGAGATCGTTTACTGGATCACTGACGGCACAGACGATCATGTGCAACAGGAGTTTAATGAGAAAATCTGGGATTTTTCCCCATTGACACCTGGAAAAAGTTTAAAATGTATGATGATTACCGAAATATGTGAGGCAATAAAACAGACGTGCTGATGCATCAGTTGACAGCCGAACAGATGAAGATCCGTGACTCTGATCCTCATGTTTGTGTGCAGGATGAGTGAGAGAGTTCTGCTTCTGCTGCTGCTTCTCCTGGGATCTTCAGCTCATTCCCGGGAACATCAGGGTGGGTTTCGTTCGCCTCGTCTCACACAGCAGGGCCACTTTACTGTTTTTATATACTATTAAAGTCTTATTAATATTTTGAATTAGTTTTTGTTTTTTAGATTTCTGTTTAAGTTTAATATTATTTTAGTTTTTTATTAAATTGTTATTTCCAGTTAGTAATTTTAGTGCTTCATTTTTATTAATCTGAATTTCAGGTTTATTTCAATTAACTTAAATTGTTGGCAGATATTTGTTCTTGTTTTAAGCACATCTTCAGTCGTTTCTCTTCTCCGGTAAATGTATCTTAAGAATGTTTAGATGTTTGTGCTGGAAAACAACACAGAATCGTGTTTGCAGTGATCTTAAGGCTGATGATCACATGACCAGTTCAACAGAGCAAATCACAACCGTGTGCTTCCTGTTTCCTGTTCGCTGAACACATTCCTGCCTGACCAGCTCAGATCCCAGATCTCTCCAGTGTCAGTCATGCAAACGCATTTTAATTAGAAAAGCTCATCAGCTCTGAGACGGGGATCCAAACTCTTAATTAGCTGTTTACTACACAAACACACACACACTCACAAACACACACACAAACACACACATAAACACACAAACACACACACACTCACTCTCACACACATAAACACATAAACACACACACTCTCACACACACACACACACACACACATAAACACAAACACACACACACAAACACACACACACACAAACACACACTCACACACACACATAAACACACAAACACACACTCTCACACACATAAACACACAAACACACACTCTCACACACATAAACACACTCTCACACACACACTCTCACACACATAAACACTCACACACACACTCTCACACACATAAACACACACACACACACACTCTCACACACACACACACTCTCACATAAACACACACACACACACTCTCACATAAACACACACACACTCACACACAAACACACACACTCACACACACACATAAACACACAAACACACACTCTCACACACACATAAACACACAAACACACACTCTCACACACATAAACACACTCTCACACACACACTCTCACACACATAAACACACACACACTCACTCACACACACACTCACACACACACTCACTCACACACACACACTCACTCACACACACACTCTCACATAAACACACACACACTCACACACAAACACACACACTCACACACACACATAAACACACAAACACACACTCACACACACACATAAACACACAAACACACACTCTCACACACATAAACACACTCTCACACACACACTCTCACACACATAAACACACACACTCACACACACACACACACACACTCTCACACACATAAACACACACACTCACACACACACACTCTCACATAAACACACACACACTCACACACAAACACACACACTCTCACACACACATAAACACACTCTCACATAAACACACACACACTCACACACAAACACACACACTCTCACACACACACATAAACACACAAACACACACACATAAACACACAAACACACACACTCTCACACACACACATAAACACACAAACACACACTCTCACACTCAGACATAAACACACAAACACACACTCTCACACACATAAACACACACACACACACACTCACACACATAAACACACACACTCAGACACACACACTCACACTTAAACACACACACTCACACTGTAACACACACTCTCACACTTAAACACACACACTCTCACACACACACTCACACATAAACACACACACTCTCACACACACACTCACACATAAACACACACACACACACTCAGACACACTCTCACACACACACACACACATAAACACACAAACACACACTCTCACACTCAGACACACACTCTCACACACATAAACACACTCTCACACACACACTCTCACACACATAAACACACACACACTCAGACACACACTCTCACACGCATAAACACACACACTCACACTTAAACACACACACTCACACTGTAACACACACACTCACACTGTAACACACACACTCACACACACTCACACTTAAACACACACACTCTCACACACACACTCACACATAAACACACACACTCTCACACACACACTCACACATAAACACACACACACACACTCAGACACACTCTCACACACACACACACACACATAAACACACACTCACACACACACATAAACACACACTCACACACACACATAAACACACTCTCACACACACACTCACACACACACATAAACACACACTCACACACACACATAAACACACTCTCACACACACACTCTCACACACACACTCACACATAAACACACACACACACACTCAGACACACTCTCACACACACACACACACACATAAACACACACTCACACACACACATAAACACACACTCACACACACACATAAACACACTCTCACACACACACTCACACACACACATAAACACACACTCACACACACACATAAACACACTCTCACACACACACTCACACATAAACATAAACACACACACTCACACACTTTTTATTTTAATATTGTTATTTAAATTAAATTAAATTTATTTTTGTTTTTATTAATGTCCAGTTAATCATTTTAGTGTTTCAGCTTATTTCGGTTTGTTGCCAAGGCAAGGTTTCTAATGTTCATTTATTAGTTTAAGTTTTTCGACTAATATTTATTTTTTATTTTATACAGAAATGTTTTTAATATATTTTTAATTTTAAATTAACGATAATAACACGGCAGTAAACGACGTTCTTCCTCAGTGTTTTCAGCACAAACATCTGAACATTCTTAAGATACATTTACTGGAGAAGAGAAATGACTGAAGATATTTAAGAATTAGTTGACTTCAGAATGAAAATGTCCTGATAATTTACTCACTCAAAATGAATGTTTGTGCTTAAAAATAATCTTGTTTTTTCCTTTGAATTAAGTGTATTTTTCTAACCTCAGTGACAGATATTTGTTCTTGTTTTAAGCACAAACTCTCATTGATGAATGTTTCAGAAAAACAACATGAAAATGAGAAATGTTGCACTAGTCGTTTTATGTTATCTCAGGTGTTTTAATGGTGTGTGTGTGTGTGTGTGCGCAGTGCTGCGGGAGGTGCGGACGGGCACGTGTGAGGTGGTGGCGCTGCATCGATGCTGCAACAGGAACAAGATCGAGGAGCGATCACAGACCGTCAAGTGCTCGTGTTTCCCAGGACAAGTGGCGGGAACGACCAGAGCGGCTCCGTCCTGCGTGGACGGTACGTACGAAGAGCGTCGATCACAACCACCGGCCGGATATCCTGAGATACTCTACAAGCTCGAGCGTGAACGATTTCCATTGTATCATTCTTCAAGCATTATAGGAACGTTACATTTGAATGTTCTCCATGAATGATGTTTTTGTGCTAACGTTCAGAGAACATTATTAAAGACCAGATAACTTTGAATGAACGTTCTATTAACGTTACTGGAAGAACGTTTGTTCATGACGTTGAGAGAACCTTGTCAGAACGTTCCCTGTCAGCTGGGTAAATGATGTTTTAAATAAAAATATAAATGTTACAGTGGAAAAAAAGAACGTTCACTCACAGACGAATCAGAGCGCATCATTAGCGACCGTGTTTAACGTCTGTCTGTTAGCGGCTGATTAAACCGTGAACGGCTCTAGTCATCCCACCCATAATGCTCTATGAAATTAATCTTAGCGTTCGGATAGGTTCGGGCCCCTGAGTGCCGTCTGACCTATTCGCTGACATTTTGTCTCTGACATTCTCTGCAAATTATAGTGCGGCCAGCTCTAATGTCCTCCGTCGTTTGTAAAACACCATCAGTACTTAACCTGTTGGTCATTCCCTCCATCATCTGTGTGTGTGTTCAGCCTCTATAGTGGAGCAGAAGTGGTGGTGTCAGATGCATCCGTGTCTGGATGGAGAGGAGTGTAAAGTGCTGCCGGATCTCAAAGGCTGGAGCTGCGCGACCGGGAACAAGATCAAGACCACCAAGGTATGAAGACTTTCATGATCTTCTCAACCGCTTTCATGTCTAACACATCTCCAGAGAGTCAATAATAGAGCTTTGCTTGAAGGGGTCATGAACTGAGCTTTCGACATGTAAGAGGTCATCATACTACAAAAATATCACGTACGTTTCAGAACTGAAAACTTCCTTGTTAGACCAGGAACAGCTTTTAACCAGGCCCAGATACCAGCTCGTCCTGGAATGTGCCTATAGATAAGTGAGACTCCGCCTCCGCAGAAGAAATCAACGCCTACTTCATCATCTCAACGTTAGCCCCGCCCACTGGTGTGTCAGTGAGATGAGGAGGAGAGAAGAGCGATACAGGACTAAAATAACATCACCTTCCAAAGGATCCTAATGCGAGGAATATGATTATTGATTTTCATCAATGTGAATGTCTCAGTTGAGCTTTATTTATTTGTATTCGGCACATTTCACTGTGGATCCTTTGGTAAATGCAACCTCTCATGCCACAATCTAAATGTAACGCTATAATCAACACTTTTGTAATAGTAAAAGTGTGCTAAAAGAGAGAGTAATAGTAATTCATATGCAAATATGTCAGCCAATCACAGCAGTGGGCGTTTACACTGAAGTCTCACAGAGACACGCCCCTTAAAACAGAGCGCTCAAATCAGAGGATAAAATCAGGGGAGGAAAAATGCCCTTTATTTCTAAATTATGACCATTATTGATGTAAAAATCATGCTAACATTATAAGTGCACCCCAGGAAGCATTATAAAACAACGCAGTTCATGACCTCTTTAAAACGAGGTAAAAAAATAAACTTAATTCAAAGGGAAATGAGCTGTATGTGGGTCAGTTTGGGCAGCTCTCTGTCGCTGAAGGTCACATCAATCTGTCTTCGGGATCATTTGTTACCACCTCACGAGCAGATGAAGCTTTTAGCCCCATTAATGACTAGTGTGTCACCACAACACCCTTCAACCGTCACCAGCCGCTAAAGGAACATATCGGCTGCTTTAATTAGAAGCTTTTAATAGTAACCCAATGCAAATGTCCTTCTCCTGGTTATGACGACTGTATGAGCTCGTTCAACGTCTATCAATTATTTAAAGGGCCTCGCCAAACCTGTCTGGAGCCTAATTATTGATCCTAAATATCCGCGGCATCTTCAGACGCGGAGCTGCGGTGGTCTCCATTGATTCACAAATAAACCATGCCAACCTCAAAAATGGTATATCTTTCTTTTCTGTATGAAACATTAAACTAATGCCGTTTCCTGCTTTCATTTCCCATGTTACGGCCGGCACAGATCTCCTCGGACCGGGATCAGCTCTGGTAACTGCTGGAAACCAGATACAGGTGAGCTGACCTGCAAAAGCACTAACCCTTCATCATCATCATCATCATCATGATGGAGTTCGTCAGGATTTTGAGACACTCGCAGCAAAAGTTAATAATAATAATTTCACATTTAATCTCCAAATGAATGTAGAAACAACATAAAGACGGTGTATTTTGAATATTTGATCCAGCAGGTAGGAAATATAACCAGAAAGTTAGCAAACACTCAAACACAGTCTGTAAATTATAAATTAAATATAGATTAATCCGTATTAAAGTGATTCAGTTATTGAATTTTCTCTTTTGTTCTTTGATTAACATTAATGACAGACAGCTGCAGGTTTGTTAGGCTGCTGTCACTTTAAGAGCTGACGCACATCTGAAACAACCCTTTACGGTCATTTAAGACTTTATTTAACTCATTTAAGACCGTGCTTATGAGGATACTCGTCCAAGAGGGCACTTTGGCGTACTTTTGTGTGGTTTTTGTACGTTTAAGCGCGAAAGAGAACCAGTTTTGCGCCTTATCGCGCTTGAATGAATGATAGTGTGATCATATAGCTGAAGGATGACGGGAAAAAACGGATGCTGCGTTAAATGTGTTTTTAACGCGTTAAACTGAAAAAATGAATCTTAATATCTTATAAAAACACTATATTTTAAGTTTATTGCAAAATATGCATATATATTTGTTGTGCTTCATGGGAGTGGGCGGAGCTAACGAGCTCTTTTGGTTTGCTTGTCTCTGCTTTGTGATTGGTGGGGTTTTTGCACAGCATCGTGGGTAATGTAGTTTTTCACCATGAATTCTGCTGTCAAACATGATTATTTTGAGAATAAGTTTAAATAATGTGGGCTGAGGAGAAGAAAATACTGTCGATTAACAAACAGGGCTGACTTTAATGCTTTATAATTTATTGATAAACATAAATTTCTCTCTGGAGAAAATGAATGGAGTTTTTACTTCTGGAACTGAATGTTGTGCTCTATTGGTTGATGTGAATTACATTCTGCATCTGTTTTTTAGGTTTAAAACTTGTTTAGCACTTTGTTTTTAATCGTTTCAGACACCTGGAGAGACGTCTGCGTCACGTCTTCACTCGCAGACACATTCAGACGTAAGCTCCGGACTGCAGGACACAGGTTTGGTGATTAGTGGGAATATCACAGGATCAGGAGAGACTCCATGAACTCTAAAGACAACGGTCAGATCTCGAACATGGATACGGATATCTGACCTGAACACTTTCTTCCTGTATTTCTAATATGAATGTTCATGTATCCTCATATCAAATAAGACTACTGCAGGTTTTTTCTGTATGTAAATGATGCATACGCTCATAATAAACCATGATTGTCTTAATCCAGTAAGTCTTTTTAGTTTTCTCTCTTAACTTTCTCCCGCAGCTTGTCAAACAGCAGATGAGCGGCTCATCTCAGTGTTTGTTCGGTGTCTGGATATTTTCCAGCGGAGCAGGAAGTCCTTAAATGACCCTCAGGTGACCCTCAATCATTTCACTGTGAAACAAAAAAAATCCTGTCGTTTTAGTGAAAATTGCCAAAATAATTCTGTAAAAATACAGTAAAAACGTTAAACGGGTTGTGTAGATTTGACAATTTAAAACTGTATTCTATTATAAATCCAACAGCCCTTTTGACAGCCATCATGGACCAGAAAACGAGAGCTGAGGGAAATACTGATATATGCATTGTGGAAACACTAAAATAATGCAATAAACATTCATTTACCAGAATAAAACCCTAATATGCACAAATGATAAGAAGAAGAAACATAAGTATTACAATGAAAAGCGATCGAATGCGTCACACAGGGAATTTTCACTGTAAATTACAAGCTGATTTTTTTCTTTTTTACTTTACAGTAACTATTTTTACTGTAAAATTATGGTTAGATCTTTCTGTAAAACATCTAACCGATCTAAAGTTTTTGCTTTAAACCATAATCAAATGATCAAGCTGTAATTCACTCTCAAAGTGAATCAACCAGAATAAACTCGAGAGGTTTTGGCGTGTGATTCTCTTGAATCAGTGAATCGCTCTAATGATTCGTTTTGACAGAACTGATGTTCAGATTCTTTAACATGTTCACACCGGTTCATATTAGATCTGCTAACTGTGAAGTGCGGACTAGACCATCATGCACCGCTGCAAATGCTGTCGGACACTTTGAATCCCTATGGAAAGATCAAGACGACGACTCTCTCGGTGCTGTTTAAACGCTGGTGAATGAAAGAGTTTATTCGGCGTGACAGAATCGCCCCGCGAGACGCAGCGGATTCATTTACTTCACATCAGCAATAACTGGACAATCCCAGACTGCTTCACACACACTGTGTGTCCTTTAATGTGTACAGATGCCTTTCTGTCAGATTTAAATCATAAGAAATGGATATTTCTCAGCAGATAGCCTATTGAAGTGCTAGTGTGAATTTATTTATTTATTTATTTCAGACTTTTATATTTTTGTTTAGATTTTATTATTATATATTTGTTTGGTTTGGTTTTGGGCAGTTTTCTTTATAATATTTTTTGTATTTTTTAGACCCTATTTTTTCTTTTCTTTTTTTTAATTTAATTCTGTTTTTGTTTTGTTTTCTAACATTTTTGTTTGTTTGCCTTATTATTTTCCTTATTCCATGCTTTTTCCATCATTTTATTTTATTCTGGCATTTTGTACAGTTTTATATTTTTGTTTTATTTTTTATTTTATTATTTTATTTAGTGTTATACTCTTTTGTTTTTTTTTATTTTTTATTTTATAATATTATTTTATTTTACCTTTTCATTATTTTATTTTGTTCTAAGCCCTGGTATTTTTCATTTTATTTTATTTATTCTATTTTGTTTTAGACCCTATTTTTTCTTTTCTTTTTAAAAATGTTATTCTATTATTATTTTGTTTTGTTTTTTAAAAAATGTTATATTTTGTTTTTATATTATTTTATTTTTTGTATAATTTTAGACTGTACTATTTTTTCTTTTATTCAAGCATTTTATTTAGTTTCAGACTTTTTTTTTTAATATATATATAATATCTTTATTTATTATTTTATTTGTATTGTTTTAGACCCTATATCATTCGTGCATCTCTGATGAATCCGGACCATGCAGCGGCGCCTCGCGGGACTCGATCGTGTTTTCCGAACATGTCTCCGTGTCTCTGGGGTCGGTTAGTGTCTCTAATCAGCGTCCCGGAGGAAGACGGTTCTGCGGCGGGACTCGCTCGTGTCAGACTGGATCAGAATGATGCTGAACAAACACTGAACAGACGCTGCTCCGCTGTCAGTGTGTGACACATCAGTCATCCTCCGAGGAAAAGCTGCTGTATGAATCTGTTCATGATGAACATGAAGTCATGTGTGCAGCTATTGTCGTGTGCTGAAATAATCTATTCACCCGGCGGACTGAAGAGATTGACAAGAGCGCCAGCACAATGAGCGAGCGTTTCTAAAGCGTCGTGTTTGTCTGTCTGTCAGACGCTTTTGTCAGACGTGTCAGATTCTCGCGCGCTGATGATTGTAATCACTCACACAAGAGCGTCAGGATTAGTCACGAGAGACGCTCATCATCTGACTAATGCTGAAGACCTCCAGATGAACTTACAGGATGCTTTTATTTCATGAGACTTGTGTGTGTTTCTAAATGCTAATTGTTTGTCATTTTATAAACGTAGCCTAATAAATAAAAAATTATGTGAATTGAATGTGGAAAATGTTTGTGTATAATCTGAAAATAATAATTTGATGGTGTTTTGAAAGCATCCGCTCATGTAAAAGAGCAAAAACATCTGCTTTTGTGTTTCTGAACATGTTTTTTTAGATTTACTTTTTCCTTTTATTATGATAGGACAGTAAACAAACAAGAAGAGAGAGAGAGGGGGACACGATCAGGAAGGGTTCGCGAGCCGGGACTCAAACTCGGGTCACCTAAAGTGCAACGGCGCTATATACAATGAGATTATTTAATAAGTTTGGCCTGTAACCAACAACAAAAAAGTATGATTCTTGCACTTTTTGTTCATCATGATAATCTTTAATGTTGTACATCCCTTTCTTCTAAGAGTTTAGTTCAGTTGGAATGGAAGTTTCCAGACATGTTGATATGATCGCCTCGTCTCTCCATCTTCAGAAGTCTCCACACACTCGCGGCCTCGGGACTCCAGGCGTCTGTGGCTTCAGGCGAGCCGCGTCCTTCTCTCCGGATGGATGTAGCTCTGATCTCCGGGATGTCAGCGGGCAGCCGAACCTCTCGACCGCCGGAGGACTGGAGCTGATTAGCATTGCTCACGGCACTCAGTCTGCGTGACTCCAGAAGTTTCACAGAGGATCTGAACGCTGGAGTGAAGAAGCTCAAAAACGCTGCTGTCCAAAGGTACAACTTAAGCTTGTTAAAGGGATAGTTCACCTAAAAATGAAAATTATCCCATGATTTACTCATTCTCAAGACACATTCTCAAGGTGTATATGACTATCTTCTTTCAGACGAACACAATCAGAGTTATATTAAAAAATATCCTGGCTCTTCTGAAGTTTATAATGGTAGTGAATTTTACATTTTCAAGTAAAAAATAATGCATCTATCCATCATAAAAGTGTCCTCCAGAGGGTTAATAAAGGTCTTCTGAAGCGAAGCGATGGGTTTTTGTAAAGAAAACATCCATATTTGAAACTTTATAAATTCAAATAACTAGCTTCTGGTGGACGACCGTACGCAGAATGGTAACTTCAATATGTATCTATATATATATATATATCTTTATAGTCATCCTTGTCGTCCATTAAACCTCACGCTTGCGCTTATCTGCATACACTCCTGAGAGCCACGCCCCAATCTCAACATCCAATCAACAACCGATGCACAGAACTACATGTTTTCCCCAATAATCCGTTTCACTCAGATGTACGTCACGATACTGAAGAAAAGATCGCCACTGCTTTAATTCTGCTGTAGAAATCAGACCTGAAGTGTGTTTAGCAGCGTTCACTGTGAGCTCAGCGTCGGGTCACAGTGAAATATTTGAAAACCACAGCCGTCTGTAGCTGATGAGGGAACATCCCAGAAGGATCCGTCAGCATCGACCCGGAGACATCAGAGCCGATCGAGCGCCGTCAACAGCGGGACGTCTTGTTTTCATGAATGATGACATGAATGTGACCTCACAAACATGAAGAGCGTCATTCATACTTTACTGGTAAAAATAACTGACCTCTATTGATTTCATAACGCTGCGGTAAAACATCTGATAAATATGAGATGAACACTTGCAAAAACTACAAATAAATACAAGAAATTACTTGAATGCACTGCAAAAAAAAAAAAAAAAAGAGGTTCTTCCTCAGTATTTAAAAACAAATCTTAAATAAAGATAGCTCTATACATTTATTATCATTTCAATCAGTTTCTCTCGTATAATTTTATGACTTATGTCATAATTGAATCTTTTTATATCATAATTTCGACTTTCTGTGTCATAATGTCAACTGTCATAATTAAAACACTTTTTATGCCATAATTTCAACTTTTTTCCTCATAATTCTGATTTACTAAAGCATTAATGGTGGAAATGGGCTTTCATAGTTAAAGAAACTTTTATAGCATAAACATTTTCTTTTTCTCACCAAATTAATTCATCTCTAGTTTTGGAACCCCATTAAATATTTAGAGGTTTTTAATATTTCAGAGAAAATAATGAGGACTGTTGAACCCTGTATTTAAATTTAATCATTACATGCAGAATTTATTATATCGCTCCGTCCTGTGAAATGATGAAGGACTGAAACTGCAGACAGAAACAGTTCAGAATCAAACTTCATTTCTGCTGAAATAAGTGCAGTAAGCACAAACTCACTTCATTTAGATGCATTCTGGGAATCTCTTCTTTCAGATCAGCTCCATCTTTCCATCCTCACGAGTGTTTTTCTTCCTGAAACTGATGTTGGAGGTGTAGAAGGAAAGACGCTCAACAGGGAATGTTCTCAGAACGTTCTGGTAAGGTTCTCTCAAAGTTATGATTCAAAGTTAAAATAAGGTTCTCATAACGTTAGCACAAAAACATTATTTATACATGGGACTTTTTTCTGAAATGTTTCAGCTGGACGTTCGTCTAACAAATGTTTTGCTTGTTTCAGAACGTTCAGAGAACATTCAAAAGTAACGTTCATATAATGTTTGGAAAATAATGAAGTGGAATGTTGTCTTAACGTTCAAGAAACAAAGTTTTAAAACATTTTGAACTAACATTTTGATAACTTAATGGGAACATTAGCAGAATGTTTCGGTTCCTCGTTCAGAGGTGATTAGAGGCTCAGGATGCAGCAGGAAGAAGATTAATCACACTTAACGAGCTTGTAATATTGATCAGAGCGGCGGCCTGAGATCAGGTGACCTCTCTCTCACCGGCCACATTAATTGTTAATTTCACTTCAGGAAGACGTTGATTTCACTTTTATCTCATGGACTTTTTCTCGTGCTGTTTAATGTCTGGGTCACATGAGAAGATCTTGAGTAATTGAGCATCAGGAAAGAGTTTGGGGGCGGGGCTATCTGTTTGTCTGAACAATGACCAAAAAAAATATGTGTGAGTGTGAGTGTGTGAGTGTGTGTGTGAGTGTGTGTGTGTGTGTGTGTGTGTGGAACATCTGCAGTCATACGGTGTGTGTTCAAGGTCGTCTGAGGTGAGAAACACCTGGTTCACTCGCAGCTCCAGATCCGCTGGTGCATTTGAATGATTCATAAAAACTAAACACTGCAGTTTAACAACGTCCAACTAAAACATCAGAGAAATAAAACGCTCCCTGAACGATGTATAAATAATACGTTTTTGTGCTAACATTCTGAGAACATTATTAAAGACCAGATAACTTTGAACAAACGTTCTATTAACGTTACTGGAAGAACATTGTTTGAGAGAACGTTATTAATCAGGATCTGTGTGAATGAATTTGCTGTTTAATTGTGATTCCTGCAATATTGTCTGTGATTCTCAAGAGGTTGAAAACACACACACACACACACACACACACACACTCACACACACACACTCACACACACACACACACACACACACACACTCACACACACACACACACACTCACACACACACACTCACACACACACACACACACACACACACACACACACTCACACACACACACACACACACACACACTCACACACACACACACGCGCGCTTAATTAAAGCAGAAATATTTTCCGCCGCCCATGACATTTCATCTGTACATATGAAATCTTTCTCTTTCTATTGACATTTGTCGGCACTTATGGCGTCTGACATTTAGGATAATCTCAATTAATCTGAGCAGCCCATTAAAATAATCAGATTAAAGCTGAACTCTGAGCTCCAGGGAAACTCTCGCATCTTTCATCCGCTGTCTGTCAGTAAATAATATTTACAATAAAACGTGATGCAAAAGACCAAAGTGTTGCCAAAATACAGCCTTTCTTCATGTTCGTCTGATATCAGAAAGCTTTAAATCAGTCCTGACTGACTCCAGATCGTCTGTTTATCAGTTCAGACTCCATCAGGTGATTGAGAGATCTGGGATTTCTTCCTAAAGCTGCTCCAGCCTGGAGAAGAAAAATAAAACCTAAAACAATCCAAATGAGTCGCTGCATGAATTTTTAATTGCATTTATCTGAGCCGTCCTGCAGCGGATGAAGGATATTTATAATAATCCTCTTCTTCAAGAGCATCCATACCGTATTTATCATGTTTTCCTGCAGAATCATCTTCTGTTTGTTTGCTTCATTTAGGCTCAATCCATCATGACACTCTCGTGTTGTTCTGCAACGGGTAATTTGCTGAGAAATAACAACACATGAGGAACATTTACATTTAAATGAAATCCGGGCGGTCTTCGTAAATTCTGTGCGTTTCCTCTTTATGCCGCGACACAATCCTGAAGTGTTTCGCTCTTAAAAGACCATTATTGATCTCTTTTATTGATTTATTTTGGGTTATAGAGGGAAAGTAGAACTTTGCAAACATAATCTAGATTTATTTTCAATCATATTTTATAGTACAGTATATTTTATATTGTTTTTAATAACACAAAGTGTGTGTGTGTAACACAAAAACTACCCAAACGCTGGGTTGTTACATCCGACCCAGGAGCTGAGTAACACAAAAACTACCCAAACGCTGGGTTGTTACGTCTGACCCAGGAGCTGAGTAACACAAAAACTACCCAAACGCTGGGTTGTTACGTCCGACCCAGGAGCTGAGAAACACAAAAACTACCCAAACGCCGGGTTGTTACGTCTGACCCAGGAGCTGAGTAACACAAAAACTACCCAAACGCTGGGTTGTTACGTCTGACCCAGGAGCTGGTAACACAAAAACTACCCAAACGCCGGGTTGTTACGTCTGACTCAGGAGCTGAGTAACACAAAAACTACCCAAACGCTGGGTTGTTACGTCTGACCCAGGATCTGAGTAACACAAAAACTACCCAAACGCCGGGTTGTTACGTCCGACCCAGGAGCTGAGTAACACAAAAACTACCCAAACGCTGGGTTGTTACGTCTGACCCAGGAGCTGAGTAACACAAAAACTACCCAAACGCTGGGTTGTTACGTCCGACCCAGGAGCTGAGTAACACAAAAACTACCCAAACGCTGGGTTGTTACGTCTGACCCAGGAGCTGAGTAACACAAAAACTACCCAAACGCTGGGTTGTTACATCCGACCCAAGAGCTGGGTTACACAAAAACTACCCAAACGCTGGGTTGTTACGTCCGACCCAGGAGCTGAGTAACACAAAAACTACCCAAACGCCGGGTTGTTACGTCCGACCCAGGAGCTGAGGAACACAAAAACTACCCAAACGCCGGGTTGTTACGTCTGACCCAGGATCTGAGGAACACAAAAACTACCCAAACGCCGGGTTGTTACGTCTGACCCAGGATCTGAGGAACACAAAAACTACCCAAACGCTGGGTTGTTACGTCTGACCCAGGATCTGAGGAACACAAAAACTACCCAAACGCTGGGTTGTTACGTCCGACCCAGGAGCTGAGTAACACAAAAACTACCCAAACGCTGGGTTGTTACGTCTGACCCAGGAGCTGAGTAACACAAAAACTACCCAAACGCTGGGTTGTTACGTCCGACCCAGGAGCTGAGTAACACAAAAACTACCCAAACGCTGGGTTGTTACGTCCGACCCAGGAGCTGAGTAACACAAAAACTACCCAAACGCTGGGTTGTTACATCCGACCCAAGAGCTGGGTAACACAAAAACTACCCAAACGCCGGGTTGTTACGTCTGACCCAGGATCTGGTTAACACAAAAACTACCCAAACGCTGGGTTGTTACGTCTGACCCAGGAGCTGAGTAACACAAAAACTACCCAAACGCTGGGTTGTTACGTCTGACCCAGGATCTGAGGAACACAAAAACTACCCAAACGCTGGGTTGTTACGTCCGACCCAGGAGCTGAGTAACACAAAAACTACCCAAACGCTGGGTTGTTACGTCTGACCCAGGAGCTGAGTAACACAAAAACTACCCAAACGCTGGGTTGTTACGTCTGACCCAGGATCTGAGGAACACAAAAACTACCCAAACGCTGGGTTGTTACGTCTGACCCAGGAGCTGAGGAACACAAAAACTACCCAAACGCTGGGTTGTTACGTCCGACCCAGGAGCTGAGTAACACAAAAACTACCCAAACGCTGGGTTGTTACGTCTGACCCAGGAGCTGAGGAACACAAAAACTACCCAAACGCTGGGTTGTTACGTCCGACCCAGGAGCTGAGTAACACAAAAACTACCCAAACGCTGGGTTGTTACGTCTGACCCAGGAGCTGAGTAACACAAAAACTACCGAAACGCTGGGTTGTTACGTCTGACCCAGGAGCTGAGTAACACAAAAACTACCCAAACGCTGGGTTGTTACGTCCGACCCAGGAGCTGAGTAACACAAAAACTACCCAAACGCTGGGTTGTTACGTCCGACCCAGGATCTGAGTAACACAAAAACTACCCAAACGCTGGGTTGTTACGTCCGACCCAGGAGCTGAGTAACACAAAAACTACCCAAACGCTGGAAAAATAACCCCAAAGAAAGACCCAAAAGGCTCAACCCAGGACTTGGGTAGAAAACATAACCCAGGATTTTTGCAGGAACATCCTTTCATTGAAGTGTGATCAACCTGCTGAATGTGAGGATGAAGAGGCCTGTCAGGATTTAGTTGTGCGCTGGAGAAAGTGTTAATCCAGATATTTAAGTAAAGCTTTTATTAAGAGCTGCCACCGGGGGCCTGGAAGCTTCAATCGATTGCAATCCGACCCGACTGCAATCAGGAGCGAACGGCTCCGACGGGGCCAGAAGTGATGAGGAGCGTCAGTGTCGAGTTACAGCTAATGACCCCAGCGCTAATATCCTCTTCACCCGCGCTCACAAGCATTTACATCACGGCGAAGTTATGAAACGATTCCAGCTTTTTCACTCGTTACACTGCAAATAATGATTTTGGGATTTATCTGACAAAATAACAAACTACAGCTATAGGTTTAATAAAGCTGACAAAACAATCTGTTATTAATATTTGGTTGGTTCTCTCGTTTATAATTATAATCTTGCACAATTTGGCAAGTTTCATTGCATTATTACACATAAATCTTGTTTTCTGAAAATTAAGTGAATTTATTCTTGAAACAAGACCAAATATCTGCCACCAGTGGGGTCATCATTTTCTGACTCCACTGATATTTGTTCTTGTTTCAAGCACAAACTTGCTTCATTTTGATGCATTTTTGACTTGCTTCTCCAGTAAATGTATCTTGATGTAAGAATGTTTAGATGTTTGTGCTGGAAAATGAGACAAAGACACTGTTGTTCACAAAGGGCATATTAATATTTATGCATCGCTGGCCATATGTTGGTATTCTAATGAGACTGTGATTTTCTAGACGTGTTCAGATCTTCTGCTACATGTGTTTGTGTGTCATTAAGCCCTCGTTCAGCCGTGAGTGTGAGTGCGTGTGTGTATATGTGTGAGAGTGTGTGTGTGTGCGTGTGTGTGCGTGTGTGAGTGTGTGTGAGAGTGTGTGTATATATGTGTGTGTGTGTGTGTGTGTGTGTGCGTGTGTGTATATGTGTGAGAGTGTGTGTGTGTGCGTGTGTGAGTGTGTGTGAGAGTGTGTGTATATATGTGTGTGTGTGTGTGTGTGTGTGTGTGTGTGTATATATGTGTGTGTAAGAGTGTGTGTGAGTGTGTGTTTTCTGCATCTCATCTGTCAGTGACTGATAACATCAGCTGCTTTAGTCTGAGATTAAAAGGACAAAACAATGAAACTATTTAGAATAAATGTTAACACTTTATTTTATTCCGCTGACTGTAAGTAATTCTGCAACTACATCAACTTAACAGTGCAGTTGCAAAGTCACTTATCATTAATAGTGGATTATCAAAAACAGTGTTACCAAATAAGATATTTAGAATATCATTAAAATATTTAGCTAGTTAAGCACTGTGTAGTGAATCAGAAAAATGTTCAGTTTTTATTTTAAAAACATCCCTTATTTTTCTTTTTCTTGTTTTACAATTCTCACTCAGAAATTGCTAGTAAATTTCACACATTATTACAAGAATTGGCGAGTAACACATTAAATACATACTCCAATAATCTTTATAAAAATTTTTTTACAGTACACTACTTTATTTTTAATAATTTTATTGGTTAAATCTGGTTGAGGTAATTCAGCAATGCAACTTCCGTTTTTTTTTTATGTTTTAGAAAGTTTTTTGTTGTTGTTGATTATGTGAACACTCCATTCCATCGTTCTTCAAACATTATATGAACGTTGTTTCTGAATGTTCTCTGAACGTTCTGAAACGAGTAGAAACATTTAAAAAACGTTCAGCTGAAACGCTTCAGAAAAAAACGCTCCACGATCGATGTATAAGTAATGTTTTTGTGCTAACGCTCTGAGAACGTTATCGAAGACCAGATAACTTTGAATGAACGTTCTATTAACGTTACTGGAAGAACGTTTGTTCATAACATCTCCTGTTAGCTGGGATAATGTTTTTACAGTGAGTCTTGGCTAATCTGAGCACAATGAGAAGTTGTTGAGATGTCTTCTGAAACTCGAGAGGAATTCAGAATAGAAATCTCCTGATTTCATCTCACATATGATTCTCTCTGACTCCTTTTCATCTCATCATAAAGCCTTGGAGTTCCAGCAAACATGGGATGAGTTAAACACTCAGTTCAGAATGAGCAAATAACTCCCTGCCGACAGGAACGCAGGTAAACTCTCAATATGAGCCGGTAAATCTGAGCAAACAGAGCAGAAGTGACTAATATCGGTTGGCTGAGATCGTGACCTTCAGCGCGAGAATAAAGTGTCTTTCTCTGTAAGCACAGCATCAGGTTTCATGGTCTCGACTCTTCTGGAGATTCTCTCTCGAGTGACAGCTAAAACGCTGCGATTCTCTCTCGCTCTTCCTTTAAACTTCTAGGCTTTCAAGGAGACGCTCGTGCCGAGAGCTGTCAGTCAAACGGCCGTCTGACGCGATGATAATGTTTCTCCGGCAAGTTTGAAGCGCTTTCACTTGGATTCCTGATGATCTAGTCATTTGATACAGAGCTTTAAAGTGAATCAAACCGCACGGCAAACGCTCCAGTGTGTCGAATGATCATCATATCGGCCGATGTGTGTGTGTGAGAGATGGACAACCAGATGAAAAACATGAAAAATGAGGCCGAGATGGGTTTTTTTATCATCTCAGACGATAGAAACACATTAAGTACGATGATGGTTTTATGCACAACATCTCACACATCATATTTGCTTATTCTTCTATTCATAATGTTATTCATTCGTATTTGCACACGGTGTTAAACTCCTTCGATGACTGCAGAATCTGAGCAGATGCTCTGTGGGATCACAGAGTCAGCAGATATAAACTCGGATAAATTCTCTCACAAACCAAATCTACTCAAATTTATATTTTTTTAAGATTCAAGTTTTGTCATCTTTCGCTCTAAATGTGCTGCAACCAGTTTAAATGCACCAAACGACGGCGATCGGATGACCAGAGCTGGACGTCCATTTATTCCTGAGCTTCAGACTTCATTAAAAGCGCAGATGGATCTGCTGTGCTATTTGATTAATGGCCATACGAGAGCTTGAAATGAGATGCATTTTAATAAGGCCTTGAAATTCATTTGAGTTCATGTCATTTTGACTGCTTCACCTCATCTTGAGTCCCAGAATAGAAAAGAAAAGCCTCAGTTCTGCTTCTTCCCCGCGGTCTCAGGTAACTTTCACATGTTCGCAGCAGTAGTTTAGTGCTGAACTGATGGAAGAGCTTCACAAAAATCAGCTGAAAATGTCTAACTTGCACACATATCTGAATGTAATATTAGTGGCTACAGTTAACAACAGAGCTCAAACTGTTATATTATTCTGCTATTTATTTTTATAGCTAGATAAATGAGGCGATAGTGACTGTTTTATTTAAGTCTTTCCGCGGTTAAAACGTACACGAGACATGATTCATTTCAGTAAGTTGTTCTGTAGCTTTCAACATACCTTCTGATGTTCATTCATGTGTTTTCCACCTATATTATGTGTTCAAGTAAAAAGGAAAAGACTCGCGCTGCTGCTTTAACTGAGGCGGTAAAGCGATCTGTGACGTCACATCCTAGAGCGCCAAAACGCCATTTTGTTTGAATTTCGTGATAAAATGGACATGATTTTAAAGCTGGGAATTTGTTTCTGTCAGAAGTATTAAAAAAAAGCACAAAGATCTTTGCGATTATTGGATGAAAGGCACGACAAATAATGTTTAATTTAGGGGGAAAACGCGGAACTGGCAACCCTGGCTTGAACTACGGGTGATTCAGAGGGTCAAAAAGAGATTGCTTTAATGTCACTGTTTTTTAACTGTTAATGCGTTATTGTAAATTCGCCATCATTCTACTAGTCGTGACATTCAGAACTGTTTAATAATGAAGTTTAATGTACATTGAGTGACTTATATGTTTGGATTCAGCTGATTAAAAAAAAATATATATATATGTTCTATGAAAATTTTGCTAACGTTCTCTGAATGTCCAGTTTTTAAGAATGTAAAAAGACATTTTTTCTTGGTTAAGGGAACATTTCATTCTGTCATTCTTCAAACATTGTGGCAACGTTGCTTTTGAATGTTCTAACATTTAAAAACCGTTAGACGAACATCTAAAACATTATTAAAGACCAGATAACTCTGAATGAAGACTACTGGAAGAACTTTGTTCATAACGTTGAGAGAACATTGTCAGAACGTTCTGAGAACATTATTAAAGACCAGATAATGTTGAACAAATGTTCTATTAACGTTACTGTTTGTTCATAACTTTGCCATAACGTTCTGAGAACGTTCCCTGTTATACACTGCAGTCGAGAATGAGAAACTGGAGTGGGACGTGCTTCATCTTCAGAGTGATTGTCACCGGGCTAGAGGTTAATAGCATGTGAACGTTTCCATTTTCAATTTCTCAAACAAAGGTGAAGCAGGTAGTGGAATAAAGCTGAGGTGGGATTGAGCCCGGAGGGTCTGAATAACCTCCACATCATTCAGTGTTTGTACAGCAGAGAAGAAGCAAGTCCGAGTGTGTGTGTGTGTGTGTGTGTGTGTTCTGCATCTGATCTCTGAACAGCCATTAAAAGCTGAAGCTCATCTAATATTAACAGCACATGCATTAGAAACTGAAGCTCTCGCTCCATCCGTCCGTCTCAGTTCAGTTTCAGAAGCTGCTCATTTACTGCAGTGCAAAACAAACCTGACAAATACAGTGCAAAGTTATATTTTATTTCAATTCATTTATTTGCATGAAATTATGAACAGTGTTTGAGATGGTGAATATGAGCTCTGATGAAGATGGTAAAAACAAATTTTGCTTAATTTAATTCTTTTGTACCATGAGAGATTTATACTATTTGTGCAGTTAGAGATCATCAGTGCTAGTGTGTAATAAGCGTCAGTGTCGCGCTGAGCGTCTATCGGTGTCGGCCATCAGTGTCAGTCTCTTGTGTTCAGTGTTAGTGGCAACGTGAGCTTCACACAAACCGCAGCTGATAAGAGCTGAACATTCATCACAAACACATCCAGAGTCTGACTGAAACTTCATCACACGTCCTGAGAGCGCCTGTGGAGGAATCACAATCTTTCATTATTATTTTGTTTGAAAATACAGTAACCGACATGGAAGAGATTTCGTAGATCGGAATATCTGAAGATCTGTAAAATAATAATAAACTAATGAAAGATGACTTTTCTTGACACGTGCATTTTCGTCAGCTCATCATTTATTCATTTGTTTGTTTGTATTTATTTATTTTTGCTTTATTCATGTTTATTGATTTATTCATTCGTTCTGTTTTATGATAAATCGTTTGCTAGAAACTTAATTCTTAGGGTTTTGTTAAAGTCGTAACTATCAAATGTTTTTAAACACAGGATTTATTTTCATAATTAAATCTAAATAACCTCTGGAGTGTTCCTCAAGCACTAGTAACACTTACAGCATCAGTATAATTATGAATTCATAACTATAGGTGAGGCTGTAGTCCTCCAGACCTCTATGAATATCATTACACACGCCTCAATCTGTCATCACAAATAAACTGGGTTTCTCTTGCTCTACTTTATGGATTTTTAGCGTCAGCAATATTAAAAAGTGCAAAGCAGCTCTAATACGGCTTCAATTTACATGATTAAACCGTCTGAAAATCACCTTCAGACACATTACAGCAGCTCGTCTTCATTAATCCCTCATCAGAATCAACCTTGACGACAGACTTTCAGGAAGGACGTTTGCTGTGATCGACTTCATCTGCACAACAAACACTGAATCAGGATCAGTCATGAAGTCTGATCAAACAGTTATTATGCTTTTATGTTGAACGGACCCGCAGGAAGTGACACCATTCTTCACTTCCTGTGCTGAATGTTTTCATCTGATCCTTATCAGGCAGCTGCTCTTGTCGTTTCTCCTCTCGCAGGGTCAGTATGTTTTGCTTCACCCATAAACATCACGTGTGTGGCGCAGCCGATCTGGAGATCATGTGACCCGTGAGGTCAGTCACGGATCACCGACAGAGCAAAAAATGTTTTGCTAACGTTCACATTCAGAACTACAACCACGAATAAAAAGTGTTAAAAAACTACAAACATGGCGGATATGAGAGACCGACAGTTAAAGGAGCAGTAAGTGATTTTTGAAAAGCGCCGTTGAAAGTGGATCAGACCGAGCGCTACAAAAAACCTGTAGCCAATCAGCAGTAGGGGGCGTGTCCATTCATGATGGGTGAGCAGATCAGCAGTAGGGGGCGTGTTCGCTATGATAAAGAGACCTCCACTGCATTTTGGGGGCGGAGTAATGAAGGGAGGGGCGTGTCTGTCTCAGAAATTGCTTACTGCACCTTTAAGCAGAGAGAGTTAGATAAAGGGGTTTGGGTGATTAATAATCAGTATATAACCTGACGAAAATATATTTATTTCATTATTTCATCTATTTCACTGTGAACTTTCATAAAGATATGTTTGGCCATTGACTTTCAAATGCAACACGAGGAGACTCTGAGGTCCCGTAATGACGCAATTATGATGTGGTTTGTCTCAAAGCTTGCCTACTCTTCTGCTACACTTTTCTTCACAAAAACACTACATACTTATAGGGTATAGTACAAGTATGCGAACTGTGATGCAGCAATGGATTTGTATCATTCAGACCTTTTACAACGAATTGTATTTTATGCACCTGCTCCTTCAAGGCATTAAATTGAATAACTCTGTATAATTATACAATTGAATTTAGCAATTAAAGTCTTTAAAACCACTCAAATGATTGTTTTCTCTCTCTCTCTGCGGGAAATAATAATGCTCTGAGAGAGAGAGAGAGAGAGAGAGATAAAAGCTTTATTTTCGGTGAATCTCGGTAGTTGTGAAGCGGGACAGCGACTCCTGCTGGTCACTTTCAGGAATAACACTCCTGCTGAACACAAGATATACAGTAGTTTGTTGCATGTAAACATATATAAGAATCAGATCTGCTGTTCGTGAATTCATTATTATGGAAGCCATAATTATGACATAAAAAGTTGAAATGATGACATTAAAGGTGCACTATATATGTAACTTTTTTGTTTACCAAATGTATATAATGAGTACATCTTCCAAACCGTGTTTTTGTCTTGTCCTGAATCACGGTACGCTTATAATAAGTGTTTATAATCGGACTATTTTAGACCCAACCGCTGCGGAGTAGCACAGTACCTCACCATAGACATAAACAGAGAGAAGTAGTTCCGGCTACAATGTTCTTCCGCAGAACGCGGTTTTGTTTATTAACCGCTACCAATTTACTTAATAATTATGACATACTAATTCATAATTATGAGATTATGACATAAGTCATAATATGACATTTTTGTTTTTCAGTGTAATAATTAAGAGATAAAACGTCGAAATTATGACTTTCTATTATGAGTTTGACTTATTTTTAATGTAATAATTATGACTTAGTATGTCATAATTTCTACTTTTTATATCATAAATACGACTTAGTAGTCTGTCATAATAAATTCTACCACCAAAGTAAGTATGTTTTTCTCTTATGTGGCATAAATGGGATCCATATTTTTTCTCTAAAATCACAAGAAAAATAATTAAGCTAAAGTGAGAGTATTCTGACCATATGTTTTTGCCATAGTTCTGTTTTCTTGACCCATTCGTGAAGACCATAAAGCACACTCACGTGACTCTTTCTGAAGCTTACATCGTTACGCCAATAGGTGGCGACAAATGAGTGAGTCATTGACTCAACCGATTCGTTCAACAACACTGATTCATTCATTCTGCAGGAGATTCGTTTGGAACTATTTTCACTAGAGTAAAATTGGACAAAGTATGTGTAAGTCACACTTGTTGTTTATTGAGCTGTCGTGTAACAGCAATATGACGCTCACAGTCGTGTACCTGCTGAACTGAATCGTCTGATGAAGCACTGAATCGAAGCTGTGCTGACCAAGATCAATACTGACTAAGATAAGTAGAAATATTGCGTTGAGATTCAAGTACATTTGTAATGCATTGATTAGTGTCTAGTACCATGAATTCCCGTCAAAATACAAAACATGTGATTTGCTGAACGGTGAAGTTACAGATCATAAAGCATCTTCCAAATGTTGTGGTTTAATTTCAGATTTCAGTACATCCAGAATTATGAACAAATGAAGTGAGAATACAGTCACAACATACCATGAGGTTAAAGATCCAGTTAAACTTATTACATTTATTGGCTAACTTTAACAATTACCAAAAAAAAAAAGAAGAAGCATGAAGTTAATAATAAAATACAAAATAATAATGCATGTGAATGTTTTAGTGGCAGTTTGGTGCATTTGGTCTGTTTGTGTTTTTCTGACAAACATGACAACAAATGATAAAAAAAAAAAAAGATGATACAAAACAAAATGATGAACATAACCACATCATTAAATACATGTGATTAGTGCGTTTAGTTATTTACATACTATAAAATAGCACATCATCATCATCCTCTGGCATTATAATGCATACGTAGCACTACAGTAAAGGTAATAATTTAATGATAATTATTAATACCTCAGGTGCTCGTGGACGTATGACAACAAAAGCTTGACGTGAAACATGACATTTGTGAGTTGAATTAATTCCATTCAGGACATTCTCAACATGGGCATTAAAGAAAGGCGGCACTACGAGATATGAAACATTTCATAAATTCATTAAATATAATATATACACAGTTAATAGTAGAATAACAGATGCTTACTTTATATTTAAGGCAATACATCATTGGTTGAAGAGTGTTTATGATGCCACTCTTGAATCGCATTAAACCGTCTGTATGTTTGCTGTGTAAAAAATAACCCCAAAACAGAACGAAACTAGCATTTCCCCTGAGGACGTCTGGTGTAAATCATATTGCTTGAAGCGTCTAGATTTGGTAATAACGATCAGTAATAATCCTCAGAAGTAATTTTGGTCAGGAACGGATTCATAAGGCTCTAAAGCATCAGAAACACACGCAGATTTACATTCAGTGACTTCAGATCGGATTGCAGCCGCTTTATACACCAATACCTGTGTGTGTGAACGTATAAAAGACTCAAATGAGCGGCGCATTGAACACAGAACCGTCTGCTGCTCTAATGCGGACGTTTGCTGAACCTGAGCCACGAGAAATGAGCGACACAAAGCCTGTCTATATCAAAGTGCGCGTTTAGTTGAAGGACAGGTGCTGATTTCCCCGTCTGTGATCGGTCTAATAAAGCCTCGTCATGCTGATTGACTTTGGCAGTGTCTTCACGAGTCCTGTGTTTGCATAGACGTTCAGATGTTTGTTTCGCACTGCATGGCGCCGTCTTTATTCTCACAGAGCTGCTGCGCCGCCGGGTCGTCTGCGTTGGTCTCCGTCTGCACCGGCTCCTCCTGCTCGGCCTGTTTGTACATCTCCTCGCGCTTGCGCTCCTGTTCCAGCAGCCGGTAGTTGATGAAGTTCCCGATGAAGAGCCAGATGCTGGAGAAGACGACCACCGCTCCGCAGCACAGGTACATGTACTTGTAGTTCTTTGTGATGTCCACCAATTTCCCTGCAGATCAAATGCCATGCTTGTATTAGCTCCGTGATTATAGATAGTGTGTGTGTGGTAAAGTGCGCTTCAATTTGTTCAAGAAGAGCGTTCACAAAGAGGAATCACATTTACATGAGGAAAGACAACAAAGGAAATTACATTAATTAGTGTTCATGTATGTCTCATCCTTTCCAATCACCCTACTACCTGTCCACTTGATCCCTACTCACCTACTTCAAGCCATTCCTTCTTCAGTAGTACCTCCACTCACATTATTAACACCTCTCCTCACACTGGTACATTTCCCACATCATTTGAACAGGCTTGGAAAAGCCCACTGCTTAAGAAACACTCTAAATCCAGCACTTTTAGAAAACTACACCCCACTATCCCTTCTTCCCTTCATTGCAAAAACACTTGAGCAAGTCGTGTTCAATCAAGTCTCTGAGACTGGCAAGAGCAACATGCAAATCATCAGTACTCAACTTGCTGGATCTGTCTGCTGCTTTTTCTAGTTAACCACTAGATCCTAGTGTCAATCAAGTTTTACCTCTCAGGTAGGTTCTTCAGGGTGTCTTGGAGGGGTGAAGTCACAACATCTAGCTAATGGAGTGCCTCAGGGCTCGGTGCTTGGACCGCTTCTCTTCTCCATCTACATGTCTCCACTAGGACCTGTCAATCTGAAACATGATTTTTCCTAGCACTGCTATGCTGAAGACACACAGCTCTACCTCTCTATTCCAGTCCGATGATCTGACGGTAGCTGCTCGCATCAGACATTTCTTGCTGGATGAAGGACCACCACCTTCATCTCAACCTTGCCAAGACAGAACTGCTTGTGGTCTCAGCCAACACAACACTTCATCACATTTTATCCATTCAGCTAGGTTCATCAACAATAACTCCATCCAGGACTACTTCAGACCTATGTGCCCTCCTGAAGCTTGAATGACCTGCCTAACTCACCCCAAGCCATCTTTTTCGTCAACACCTGACCCAATAATACTAACATTACTATTCTATTTCTTTCTATTAAAAAAAAGTGCTGCGTATACTTCGCTAGACTAACTGGGACTCGTCACAGTACTTGCGTATTGTTGCCCTTTTGTTGGTTCATCTGCTTCTGTTGTTCTCCTCATCTGTAAGTAACATCTACTAAATGATTAAATGTAAATGTTGAATGTATCGTATGTTATCACCTGCCAGTGGCGGTCCGATGAGCACCGGACAGCACTCCACAATGGTGGTGAGACCCACGGCGCTGGAGAACCTCTGAGCGCCCACCAGATCCATCAGTGTCTCGAACAGAACCGCGCTCACCATGCCGAAGGCGAAGCCGAAGAAGATGGCGTACACCACCATACCGGTGTAGCTCTCGACCAGCGGGCACAGCAAGTGACACACGCCGTTATACAGCACGGCGAAACTGAAGAAGTACTGGATCCTGGGCCGGACCCAGCGAGAGTTGGCCAGCAGGCCCATGGACGGCCGGGCGAACATGTCCACGAAGGCCAGGATGGAGAGGAGAAAGGCTGCTCGGTACTCGTCCACACCGTTGTCTTTGGCATAGGGCGAGAGGAAGACGATCGGCGCGAAGAAGCCCAGGAACATGATGACGTTTCCCGACAGGTAGATGAGGAATCCTCGGTGCTTGAAGAGCGACAGGTCCAGGTACTTGTTGACCGTCTGCCAGGCTGTGGCCTTCTCCGTCCTGGACACAGCCGGTTTCACCTCGATCGGCTTGCTCTGGTTTGGCGGGGCCACCAGGGGCCTCATGAGCGACCCGGCCACGCAGCAGTTGAGCAGAAGCCCACCGAGGATGAGGAAGCTTCCCCTCCATCCATACTCGTTGATGAGATACTGGTTGAGCGGCGCCAGTGTGCTGAGGAACACGGGACTGCCGGCCATGGCGAAGCCGTTTGCGATGGGACGCTTCTTGTAGAAGTACCTACCGATCATCGTAAGTGCCGGCTGGAGGTTAAAGGCCAGACCAAAGCCTGTGAGAGGAAACAAGACACGGGACACTTATTACTTGGTGTTTGATCACATTACCGTGAGCAATGCATGAGTACTAGTGATGATTGACTGGCTGATTTCCCAATCCAATTGAGCTTTGTGTCGAAAATATGGGTACCTCAGATTGACCCACATTGGTTTCCATGCAATTTGCCAAAAATTACACTATGAAAAACACTTAAGAGACGTGTTTTTACTACAGCTTGTAAAAGACTAAGAAATATGAAATATGAGAAATTATGAACTCTTGATGTGTTGAAAATGTATATACTTCAGATTGACCCCCATTGGTTTCCATGCAATTCGCCAAAAATTGACAACAAAAAACACTAAAGAGTCTAAATCTAACATATATTTAAAAAATTCAGCGTGAGCGTCAGTTCTGGCAGGTCATGTCAGTCAAGCTTGCGTCAGCTGACTCCCAGGTGACTCGCGTCAACCTATAGGAATATGACGCCTATCACAGCATTCATATATAAGCTCCTCAGTATTATCAGCAGCTATTGCATTTTCTCAGGAGCTAATTACCCTCCTCCATCCCCAGCTCCTCCTCCTGTCAGTCAGGATTTGGCTTATGATTCCCCTGAATCAGATTAATTCTTGAAATATGTGTACATTAAATTATGCCATAATGATATCTGCATATGTTGGTTCTGTTCTGTTAGCCTAGAGGGGTTATTGCTGCTCTCCCTGCTCTTATCCATGCGTCTCGCCCAGAACAGAACCATACGGCCAATACAAACTCCATGCATTATCAATCATATTTGACGATAGTGGTCCTGACAGAAATGATAAATTATAACTCCTGTTGTGTTATTTTGACCCACATATTGTTGTTCAAAATTAGCTGTACAGACACATAATAAAAACATTTCTTTGACGCATACTTAGGTGCATCTGCAAAAGACTACAATTGAGTATGAATAGTGTCTAACATTATTTGTACTTAGTGTAAATAATAATTGTTGCTGTTTGTACTTGGTTTAAGTAGCCTCTGCCTTTTTGTCATGTCTGCTTTTCAAACCCTTGTTTATCACACTTCTTTTTAGTGCCGCAACAGACTAGTAATTGAGATCCCAAAAAAATATAACAAACACAAACATAATTTCACACATTTATTTTGACTGTGAAACTCAAATAGATGAAGAAACGGCACTTCTACTCTTTGCCGCTTGATTTTTGTCGAGTTGTACGGAAACCAACTGGGGTCAATTTGACCTCTAACACAAATGTAACACAAATGCCAAAATTTGTGCAGCCTTTCCAAAACAAACTTTGTATGCACATTCATGACCCTCTCTGAGGAAAAAGTCCAAAAACTTCAAGAAGAAATAGTTTAACCAGCGCTTCAAATGGTTTGAGTGTATGTGGCGTCCGGCTCACCCCCGATGACGCCGATGCAGATGTAGAGCTGCATGACGTTGTTGCAGAAGGAGGCGCTGATCATCCCGATGGCACACAGAAACCCGCCTAAGATCATGATGGGACGGCAGCCGTACGCGTTCACCAGAATACTGCTGATGGGACCTGAAACACAAACCCCAAACCTGCTGAAGTCCAGATTCACGAGACACAAAACAACACAAGCTCATTACTGATCAAACAGGCCCATTACACACACACACACACTCATGTGTCTCTACGGTAAAGTCTAAGAGAAAGTAATAACGTTCTCTGGGGTGGAACATTTTACTTGAAGTCTTATAATGCAGATGCATTGTGGGATATTTGGTTTCACTAATGATTTTCAGTGCTGAAATGAGAAACACACCTGACGGAGGAGTGTGTGTGTGTTCTCTGCATGTTAAGGTCAAATCTGCATGTTAATGCTTGTTCATAATAAAACATGCTGATTTAATTTCGGAGCGGCCTGCATTACGTGCGACGCTGGTCAGTTTGATCTGGGATTGAATTAGGGTCAATCTAATTAGTCCAGTAATGAATATCATTTAGCGTGAACTGAAAGTGGTTTCTCAGACATGCTGAACATCAGAGAAACTACAGCGTGTCGACATTCATTACATTGTGACCTTTTCATATTTTCACCTCTTTTCATTTCTGAAACATATGAGAAACAACATCTTTTACCTCCAGCGTACATGACAGCTAACATGATGGAGGAGATCCAGGCCACCTGACTGTACGAGGCATTGAAGATCCTCTGGATGTCTTTGAAGAACACAGTGGTGGCTTTTGGAAAGGCGTATGAGAATCCGATGGAGATGAAAGCCCCGCCCACCACAGCCCAGCCCCACCCACCGTCTGGAGGCGGAACGGCTGCGGGTCCGACAGGGAGAGGCATCACTGGATATCACTGCGAGAGACACAAAACACGCTGTTAGACTTGAGATTTACGCTGACATTCAGATTCTGACTCGACCAATGATGTGAGTGTGGGGCGGGGCTTATCGGCCTGACTGACCAATGGGAGGGGAGAGGCCGTGTTCAGGAAACCTGTTTGGAAACAGGTGGTTCTTTCTGTAACCCTGCAGAAATGACACACTGCGGATGCTGTTTTTAGTCTCTGGTGGGCAGACAGTGAGCAGATATAGCAGCTCTGGGTGGAACAAACCTGTGAATGAGCACTAATTAGGAGCAAACTCAGACTGAGAGTGAAAATAGATGCTTTATTAATACCCATGAGGCAATTAGTTCAGACTATCATGGTTCTTCACACATATAGACAAAAACTCAACTGCTTATACAAATAACAACACATTGTGTGGCAAATAATACTGAATCAACTGTAATGAAATGGATCAAATCATGACATTAATTCAGCTTTGTCAATTTCAAGTCAAATTTATAGGGAGCGGTGCGATCGTATAGTTTATGTACAGTTACATATACAACTTTATATAGGGAGCGGTGCGATCGTATAGTTTATGTACAGTTACATATACAACTTTATATAGGGAGCGGTGCGATCGTATAGTTTATGTACAGTTACATATACAACTTTATATAGGGAGCGGTGCGATCATTTAGTTTATGTACAGTTACATATACAACTTTATATAGGGAGCGGTGCGATCATTTAGTTTATGTACAGTTACATATACAACTTTATATAGGGAGCGGTGCGATCATTTAGTTTATGTACAGTTACATATACAACTTTATATAGGGAGCGGTGCGATCGTATAGTTTATGTACAGTTACATATACAACTTTATATAGGGAGCTGTGCGATCATTTAGTTTATGTACAGTTACATATACAACTTTATATAGGGAGCGGTGCGATCGTATAGTTTATGTACAGTTACATATACAACTTTATATAGGGAGCGGTGCGATCATTTAGTTTATGTACAGTTACATATACAACTTTATATAGGGAGCGGTGCGATCGTATAGTTTATGTACAGTTACATATACAACTTTATATAGGGAGCTGTGCGATCATTTAGTTTATGTACAGTTACATATACAACTTTATATAGGGAGCTGTGCGATCGTATAGTTTATGTACAGTTACATATACAACTTTATATAGGGAGCTGTGCGATCGTATAGTTTATGTACAGTTACATATACAACTTTATATAGGGAGCTGTGCGATCGTATAGTTTATGTACAGTTACATATACAACTTTATATAGGGAGCTGTGCGATCATTTAGTTTATGTACAGTTACATATACAACTTTATATAGGGAGCGGTGCGATCGTATAGTTTATGTACAGTTACATATACAACTTTATATAGGGAGCTGTGCGATCGTATAGTTTATGTACAGTTACATATACAACTTTATATAGGGAGCGGTGCGATCATTTAGTTTATGTACAGTTACATATACAACTTTATATAGGGAGCTGTGCGATCGTATAGTTTATGTAGTTACATATACAACTTTATATAGGGAGCTGTGCGATCATTTAGTTTATGTACAGTTACATATACAACTTTATATAGGGAGCTGTGCGATCATTTAGTTTATGTACAGTTACATATACAACTTTATATAGGGAGCTGTGCGATCATTTAGTTTATGTACAGTTACATATACAACTTTATATAGGGAGCTGTGCGATCGTATAGTTTATGTACAGTTACATATACAACTTTATATAGGGAGCTGTGCGATCATTTAGTTTATGTACAGTTACATATACAACTTTATATAGGGAGCTGTGCGATCATTTAGTTTATGTACAGTTACATATACAACTTTATATAGGGAGCTGTGCGATCATTTAGTTTATGTACAGTTACATATACAACTTTATATAGGGAGCTGTGCGATCATTTAGTTTATGTACAGTTACATATACAACTTTATATAGGGAGCTGTGCGATCATTTAGTTTATGTACAGTTACATATACAACTTTATATAGGGAGCTGTGCGATCATTTAGTTTATGTACAGTTACATATACAACTTTATATAGGGAGCGGTGCGATCATTTAGTTTATGTACAGTTACATATACAACTTTATATAGGGAGCGGTGCGATCGTATAGTTTATGTACAGTTACATATACAACTTTATATAGGGAGCGGTGCGATCGTATAGTTTATGTACAGTTACATATACAACTTTATATAGGGAGCGGTGCGATCATTTAGTTTATGTACAGTTACATATACAACTTTATATAGGGAGCGGTGCGATCGTATAGTTTATGTACAGTTACATATACAACTTTATATAGGGAGCTGTGCGATCATTTAGTTTATGTACAGTTACATATACAACTTTATATAGGGAGCTGTGCGATCGTATAGTTTATGTACAGTTACATATACAACTTTATATAGGGAGCTGTGCGATCGTATAGTTTATGTACAGTTACATATACAACTTTATATAGGGAGCTGTGCGATCGTATAGTTTATGTACAGTTACATATACAACTTTATATAGGGAGCTGTGCGATCATTTAGTTTATGTACAGTTACATATACAACTTTATATAGGGAGCTGTGCGATCGTATAGTTTATGTACAGTTACATATACAACTTTATATAGGGAGCTGTGCGATCGTATAGTTTATGTACAGTTACATATACAACTTTATATAGGGAGCTGTGCGATCGTATAGTTTATGTACAGTTACATATACAACTTTATATAGGGAGCTGTGCGATCATTTAGTTTATGTACAGTTACATATACAACTTTATATAGGGAGCGGTGCGATCGTATAGTTTATGTACAGTTACATATACAACTTTATATAGGGAGCGGTGCGATCATTTAGTTTATGTACAGTTACATATACAACTTTATATAGGGAGCGGTGCGATCATTTAGTTTATGTAGTTACATATACAACTTTATATAGGGAGCTGTGCGATCGTATAGTTTATGTAGTTACATATACAACTTTATATAGGGAGCGGTGCAATCATTTAGTTTATGTACAGTTACATATACAACTTTATATAGGGAGCGGTGCGATCGTATAGTTTATGTACAGTTACATATACAACTTTATATAGGGAGCTGTGCGATCATTTCGTTTATGTACAGTTACACATCCAACTTTATATATGGAGCGGTGCGATCGTATAGTTTATGTACAGTTACACATACAACTTTATATAGGGAGCTGTGCGATCGTATAGTTTATGTACAGTTACATATACAACTTTATATAGGGAGCGGTGCGATCGTATAGTTTATGTACAGTTACACATACAACTTTATATAGGGAGCAGTGCGATCGTATAGTTTATATATACCATATAAACTATGATATACTATACTATGTCCAACTTTATATATGGAGCTGTGATATAAACAATCATGTAGCCGAGATTTGCTGTATTATTTATATAATATATCGCTTTGTGAGTGTACTAATGTATATCCAGATGTTTGGTGTGCTGTGTGTTTTCAATGGTTTTATAATCTTTCGCCATTTATATGCATACTGAAAAGGTCTTCTCTTCCTTGCATATATTTCACCATTTCATTTACACAACCAGACACTTAAAACCAGAACTTTAACACTCTCCTCCTGACCTGCTGCTGAGGAAACTGTCGAGATCTTGACTTTGATGTCCAGATAATGTGTGTGTGTGAGAGAGATTTAGGGAGATTAAAGGCCACTAAGACAACACAAGTCATCACTATGGCAACAGTGTTTACAGCTGTCAGTCACTGACAAATAAAGCCCCGCCTCCAGTTCCCTTTGGAATCCGCCTCCTGCTGCTTGAGTCAATGGAAACGTGGGCGGGTCTACAGACATAACTAGTCAATGTTTACAAACCAAACAAAACTGGAGTGATTCTTATCATGTGGTATTTCAGTTCTGAAGCCAGAAGTTTCACACACAGCGCTCATGTGATGTTAACAGAACCAAAGCCCTGTGTAAGATATGCTTTTGTTTTCAGCTGCGCTCTTCAAATCCAAATATCCTTCCTGCATAGGAACTGATATCACCACATGCTGACTTGAATTATTTTGCTGATGTTTCAAAGTAATAAACAATGTGACATTGTTTATGTTGCGAACACAGCAAACTGATGTACAGTGAAAAACAAATCTTTCTTTACAATAAATGACTCTTGATTTGATATTTTGTAGTTAACAGCGATGCGGATCCAATCAGAAGCTGACGTGAGTACACTAATTCAGCGATGCGATTGGCTGACAGCACAGACTCAGGTGACGCTGTTACCCGACACCTGGAGACATCAGCTCTTGTTAGCCTGAGTGAGGTCTCATCGGTGACCATGTGACCAGCGTGCAGTTCTGACCGTCCTTCAGCTTGAAGCTCCCAGTGGTGAGTGCTGCCTCATGAATATTTAATTAGATGGCCTTCCTCTTCTTTAGGCTTGATTTCTCATTCTCACAAACAGCTGAATCTGTATATGTGCCCAGCTAACAGGGAACGTTCTCAGAACGTATTCCAGTAACGTTAATAGAACGTTCGCTCAACGTTATCTGCTCAGAAACATTATTCATTGAAGGGTTTTTACCTGAAACACTTCAGTTGGACGTCCATCTAACGTTTTTTAAATGTTTCAGAGCGTTCAGAAAACATTCAAAAGTAACGTTCCCATAATGTTTAAAGAATGATGAAATGGAGTGTTCACAAAAACATTTAAGAAAATGCCAAACATTTTGAGAATGCTGGTTGATCACATAAGCATCATCTCTGCTCATTATACGGCACTATTCAGGCACAATTATATTTAGTGAAAATCATTATACGAATGAAACAGACCTAATCTCAGACTGTTTTCAAAGTCTAATATGTCCAAGGTCAAAGTTCAAGCCCTGTTTAAAACGCCTCAGCGGGTTTGAATCAGAGGAAAGACCTGCTGACTTTTCTCCCGAGGTCACTTTGAAGGCCGAGAGACGTGAAGTTCAAAAACAAGACCTAAAGTGAGTTCCCAGACTTCAGAGGAACAATAGACGCCACTGTTCCACAATCATACGGACGTGCGTCTCCACCTCTGTTTGATATTTCAGAAACATCTGAGATATCATAACATAAACGTACATAATGTACACACGTACACTGAAACTGATACACAGTAACTCACATCAGAAGCTGCTCTATCATGAATCTATAAGGCCTTTAAATGATTTCATCTCCTCTTGTTGTCCGATGGAGAGTTTAGAGTGTTTTTGCAAGTAAAAGTCGTTTAGTATAATTGTACAAATGTCCACCTTTTTGCTTAGTTGCTTAGTTTCGTCTTTTTGCTCTGAAATCTATACTGATTTTATCAAGTAAACGTAAGAATAACTTTGATGTTGTTAGTAATATTTCAACTGGACTAAAGCAACTGAGGTGAAAAAATCATGAGTATCAAATACGATATTTGTTCATCTGTCAATCATCACATTGCATTGTGTGTTTTAAAATCACTACAGAGCTTTGATCATAAAACTAAGCATTACAATAATTGATATTGATATTTATATGCATTTTATGTAAGTAGCTGATGTATTGATTTACATTACAAGCATTATTGCATAAAATTGAGGTGTTTTTCCCATATTCTCATTATATGAGCCATAAAAGGCTGATGTAATAAATATGATACAAAACATGATATGGTCCAATAAACTGATTTTTCTGACTATTATGTCGTATGTCAGGGTTGTTTCAGGATGACCTTTGACCTTCTTCTGGAGAACAAACTTGTGCATTTCTTAACACTCAGTCTGCGGTACAATAATAACTAGTCCTAATACATGCTTAAGGTGAAAAATACTAGAGATGCACCGATATATATCAGCCAATAATCGGTATCGGCCGATAAAAGCAAATTTTCATGCTATTAGCCGATATATCCTGTTGATGAAAAGAGCGCACTGCATTTGGGCTTTGTGTAAAGAAGATGCTAAGAAACCAGTTTGATGTTAAATATTAATAGTAATTATATGAATTATTAACATTCAGAAAGTTGAGAATTTAGTTGATGTGTGTTCATATTAGAAAATAAAGTTTTCATTTGGATTTCTTTCAAAATATAATGATTAATTATTAATTATAATGAAACTATCATTCATTTAAAAGAAGGTATAAACGGCAGAACCCCCAAACTATCGTTATCGGTATCGGCAGATATCACTCTGAATAATCGGCTATCGGTGCATCTCTAAAAATGCATATTAATAGTTAATATTTATTAGGGATGTGCGATACACCGGTCACCATATCGGTATCGGCCGATATATGTTCATTTTTAATGTTATCGTTATCGGCCAGATAAGAAAGATTGGCCGATAAATAATGGATTATGTCCTTCAGCTGAGACACTTCAGATGCGCACTGTCCGCTATTATGGTTTTGAATTGCTTGAAATATGATTGAAATCACTTCAAAAAGGAAGATACATGTAAGTGCAGCGCAAGTCTGTCATATAAGCTACATAAAATTATCATAATTGTGTGCTTTGAATGGTGAAACTTGTGTTTCTCAAAATTTCTATACATAAATGTTTTATTTATCGGCCAATATATCCGTTATCGGCTTTCGAATATAAAGAATTATCGGTTATCGGCCAGAATTTTCATATCTGTACATCCCTAATTCTACTGTGATCTTGTTTTGAGGACTTTTTACAGGAAAATGACGCCAGACGTGACTGATTATAGAGTCTCGTGGTAATGATAGCGGCGCTGGAATCAGTTCCAAGCTCATGTGAGAACCTAAAGATAAATAAATGCCTTTGTAAAGCGGTATGTTGATGAAAGAGCGTCTCCTTCAGCGTGAGCCTGTGGATGTCCACAGCTAAAACATTCATTACTTGAGATAAAACTTTAATATCTCAAAAAGTTGAAGTACTAAAGTATCTAAAACTAAATAAACTACAACTTAAAAGTGACAAAAACACAACAAAATTACTAAAACTTTAATGAAAACATAAAATACTAACAAAGACCATCCAGTGAGGTCGGACTGAGCTCAGCAGGAACACAGCAGCAGTTTTAGGGTGTTTCTGTCTGATAATGTATATCAGATAACACTATATTACATTATTGCGGGCCTGCTAATGACATCATGCTCGTCCTCCAGTAATCTTTATTTCTGCACATCATAAACACATGTCATGCTGAATCTCCTCAGACAGGGACGCCCGTCACGTGACCCGCTGAAGTGACCCAGATGAGCCAAACCCGCTTACAGCATCAAAGCCGGATAAATATAGAAGCGGCATTCTATTCACTTCTATTCTCTTCTGTTCTCTTCACGGGATGCGGAGGACCGATGCTGATTCAGACCGGATGCAACCGGTCCATATAGTCATCACATTTGTGCATTCATCACATTCATCTGCAGTCGGCCTTATTACGTGTGAATGTTTTTAAATAGAAATATATTATCATGATGCACATCATTTGTTGATGTTTCCGTTCAGCATCATTCTGATAACGGGACCGTCCCGGCAGCACCAAACACATCATCATCATCATCATCATCATCATCATTATCATATCACAAATTCCCGCTTACCTTCAGGTCCGCTTATCAGTGTGCTGTCCGTCTCTCTGACCTTCAGTCGCTGCTGCAGAAAGACACGCGCGTTTGAATCACTCACTCTGCGGACGGATGTAGTGACGTCACTCGCGCTTTCTCGGGGGCGCGGCTTGGCTCATGAATATTAATGACAGACCGCAACGCGCACGCTACTCGATTGGTCACGAGGCAGGCGTGTGGTTCGGTGGGCGGTGCAATGAATAACAGTCAGGTTTGTATCCGGGAAGTTTACAGTCTGCAACGTCGTCACAATGTAAAATAAATATTTATCATGTAAGGAAGCGCACGAGCGCAACTCTGTTTGTTATTCCAGTCACAACATTTTGGCCCTGCTTCTAAAACTCTTAAAACGTGGCTTATTGTACCGAAACAATGAGCAGGGAAGAATCCATTTGTGTCTCTGTCGTAAACACGTTCTTCTGCCAAATAGGAAAGACAGAAGTATCACGTTAATTAAAAGAGACGGTTTGGAGAAACAGGTTTGGGCTAACCACATCTTACCTTGAACAAAGTAATTATCTTTCAGACAGACACGTGATCAGTGAGGATTACTTCACAACAGCGAGTTTCATAAAACGTTCAAAACTTTTTTTTTGCGACAGTTATGCGAACATAAAACATCGGAACGTTACTTTTGAATTGTTCACTGATCGTTTTAAAACAAGCAGTAACATTTAAAAATGTTATATGAACGTCCAACTAAAAAAATATTAAATTAACGTTTTGAGAACATTATTAAAGGCCAGATAACTTTGATTCGTTCATTTTGTGCCAGTCACGTGACAACTGAACAAAATTACTCGAGATTATATATATATAATATAAATTATATTTGGCTGCACTGTAATGATTTCCTAATTCAGAATATAATTGCGTATGATGATGGATTCGGGGCATTTATATGCCCCAGCTGTATATCCAACTTTATACAGAGCTGTGAAAATATAGTTTATATACACTTATATATCCAACTTTATATAAAGAAATATTAATGTGCTCTGAGAAAATCATGTTATTAAAGTCTGGTGTTGAATATTCACTGCCTCCAGGTGGCGTCATTGAGCTGATTCAACCAGATTCTCCACTGGAGTGAAACCTGATTCTGTTCAGAATTGCATACTTACATTCAGCATGCTGTTTCTGCAGTATGTGCTCTGTATTTTATGTATAATTGGATAATCTACTACATTTGCTAAGAAAAGAAAAAACACACACACAACTGCATGGAATACTGTATGCCACAATACAACATGCAGCTTTAGATTGTTGCAAATAACTGCTGTTTGTGTGCAGAATGTAGTTTTTTTTTGTTACTCTTATGCATATTTTTTGTTATACATAGTTCTGTCTTGGCAAGGTTGAGATGAAGGTGGTGGTCCTTCATCCAGCAAGAAATGTCTGATGCGAGCAGCTACCGTCAGATCATCGGACTGGAATAGAGAGGTAGAGCTGTGTGTCTTCAGCATAGCAGTGCTAGGAAAAATCATGTTTCAGATTGACAGGTCCTAGTGGAGACATGTAGATGGAGAAGAGAAGCGGTCCAAGCACCGAGCCCTGAGGCACTCCATTAGCTAGATGTTGTGACTTCACCCCTCCAAGACACCCTGAAGAACCTACCTGAGAGGTAAGACTCTCTCTCACACACACTCTTTATATAAATAACACAAACAAAGAAGATAGTCAATCTAAACAATGAGGATAAAAACTAGAACGCGTGACGTAGTACCGATCCAGTGTTTACAAAGTGAAATGGTAAAACAACGATGCCGTATGATTTTGAAGTTGGAGGAGAAAATGAGATTGAGTTTTTCGCTCTACCGCGGTACGTCCACCTAGACCTTTCCAACATGATTACGTGCATCACAGAGCAGTGCAAGACGAGCATTTGTGATTAAAAAGTGTATAATTTTAGAAAATGTCTGATGATTTCTCTCTCGTCTGGGATCGTGAAGCTGCACTGAAACTGACATTTGGACCTTCAACCCATTGAACCCCAGTGAAGTCCACTATATGGAGAACAATCCTGGAATGTTTTCCTCAGAAACCTTCATTTCTTTTCCACTGACATAAACATCTTGGATGACATGGGGGTGAGTAAAGGAAATACTAATCCCTTAAAATCATCAGCTGAACGATTATATATCCAGTGAGGTTGTTGTTTTGTCCAAACATAGTTCTGTGTAATTGTGGTCATTGTTTCTCAATGACTTCCATACACTCTACAACACTGCTAGATTATGCAGTTCTTGAATATGCCTCACCATCCTTAAACTGCAGGACAGAGAGAGACGCACGTGTTGAGACACTCTCGCTGCTGAATCTGGTTTTGTCATTCAGCGATGTGATCGTCTGCTGCGATCTGTCTCTATCATCGGGCCTGTTTTAATAATGTTGGACGGGCCTCAGTCGGGGTGTTCACGTCTTTGGCTTCACTTCTGTTGCTTTTTCTCCTTTTCCATTCTCAGTTTTTTCCCTCTGCAGTTCTGGGAGAAGATGGATCGCTCCGTGGAGCATCTGGCCTCTATTTTTACAACTTCTTTCACACTAGAAGTCCTGCTGAGAGAAAAATGGATCATATCATTCTCAGAAACATTCTCCCTCAAAGTTATGAACCAAGTAACGTTAATAGAACATTGGATGAAAGTTATCTGGTCTTTAATAATGTTCTCAAAACGTCGTTAATAGATCGTTTTTTTCTGAAACGTTTCAGCTGGATGTTTGTTTTCAGAACGTTCAGAGAACATTCAAAAGTAACATTCCCATAATGTTTGAAGAATGATACAATGTTAATGTTCCCTTAACGTTCACAAATTGCAGATTTTGGTTCTTTATTTGAGGGATGATTTTATATTGTTGTGTGAACTTGTGTTTGCTGAGCTGTAAATGAAGAACTGCTCCAGTGAACAAGATAATTACATTTCAGACACAGTCAATAGTTTCTGCCCCAGTCGATGTTTAACAACCTCAAACGTGATCACTAGTTTGCCATACAAGTGCACTAATTAGTGTAGTGTGTGTCCTGGTTTGGTGCGAGGCTGATTATGAGTGCTGTGATCTGACAAATACAGGTACAGCAGAATAAAACAGAAATTATTTATCGTGAAACATCCAGATGTTGGTTCACTGTCACCCCCTTTTCACTGATAGATCTGAACTTCATTAAGAACATTATTAAAGACCTGATAACTTTGAACGAACGTTACTGGAAGAACGTGTTCATAACGTTAAGAGAATCCTCCGCTGCTAACGAAAATATATTCTAAGAAACGTTTTTCTAACATTCCTGCTAAGTATGTGAACGTTAAGGGAACATTCCATTTGATCATCTTCAGACATTACGTGAATGTTACTTTTCAATGTTCTCTTTGAACGTTCTGAAACATTTAAAAAACGTTGGACGAACGTCCAACTGAAACGTTTCAGAAAAAACGCTCCAGGAACGATGTATAAATAATGTTTTTGTGCTAACGTTGAACCAAAAAAAACATTGAACGAATGTTCTATTAACGTTACTGGAAGAACGTTTGTTCATAACCTTGAGAGAAGCTAGCTGGACTCACTGGTCGAGGTCTGGAGCGTCTGGCTCGCGGCCCTGAGGACAAACTCAGTGATTCAGTGTGTAATTTCATTAATTATAAGAGGCATGTATGGTGAGCGCGGAGTGTGCCGCACACTGCTCTCTTTATGAGCGACTCGGACTCACAGAGATGGTTTGTGTTTGAGAGCGGCCACACATCGCACACAAACACCTTCCACATCCCGACCTGTTCAGCGTGCAGATGCTCACTTCATGTTTGACTTTTTGTTCATGTGATCCGTGTATCTGTTTTTGTATAGTTGCACATGCACCTCTCTTTAAGCCTGACATGTGAAATAACAGTAGAAACTGAACCGTTTATTGAACTGTAGGAGATAAAGTTGATATGATACAGTAGCTTTATAGGGTTAATGATGAAACGGTGATAGTGATTCTTGCCTGAACAAACACCACTAACTGAAGTTCCAAAATACCCAGAATTCCCGGCTCCTCCACAGACCGCAGTGCAGATACCTGCAGGAATGAATCCGTCCGTCTCTCTGCACAGAATCGGCCCTTCTTCCACACGTAAACACCGTCAGCTGTAAAAAACACGGCCGTTCCACCATACCACCCCTCCGCTCGTGTTTGTACTGGCTGAGAGGAGCCATCAGAGCAGGGCATGCTGGGAAGACACGTTTTTCTGCTGGCTGTTGCTATTCTGAGTATAATGACTGGCACCTGTCCACAGACCCCGAGACTCGCTTTCAGGACTCGATTTAAGGGGTCTGGACCACAGAGAGAGAGAGAGAGCGTACAGTGATCTTTTACACTAAAGATATTACATTCATATTTTTTAGTCATTTCGTCAATAAAAACTAGCGTTGGGGGTAACACATTACAAGTAACACGAGTTATGTAATCAGATTACTTTTTAAGTAACTAGTAAAGTAACGCATTACATTTAAATTTACAATTAAATATCTTTTTCTAATAAGTAACGCAAGTTTTTGTTATTTAAAAACAAACAAACAAACCCAGCCCAAGTGAGAAAAAAAGTAACATGACGCATTACTTTCCATAAAAAGTAACTAACACCGTTACAGAGATGGAAATCGAATTTCAGTCAAAATTATGAGATACTAAGTCATAATTATAAGATGAAAAGTTGAAATTATGACTTAAAAAGTCTAATTTATTGCATTAAAAGTCGAAATTATGACACACTAGGTGTGAAAAGTCAAAATTATAACTTAAAAAGTCAAAATTGTGAGATGAAAATCAAATTTGACATTAAGTCGAAATTATGATAGTCATAATTATAAGATGAAGACAAAATTATGACTTGAAATGTCAAATTATGACATACTAAGTCATAATTACAAGAGGAAAAGTTGAAATTATGACTTAAAAAGTCAAATTTATTGCATTAAAAGTCGAAATTATGACACACTAAGTGTGAAAAGTCAAAATTATAACATAAAAAGTAAAATGAAGACTTAAAAAGTCAAAATTATGACAAAAAGTTGAAATTCTAACAGTTACTTTTTTAGGGAGTAACACAATATTGCAACGAGTTTTGTCCGTGTGCTTCTGGCCATATTCATGATTAGCAATGAAAGCACATGCGGTTTGCTTAATAAGAATTGATTTATGTCTGTTTGTCCCTCTGATCATGTAGGACAATCAAATATTCACTCCAACCACTAACCTACTTATAATTCATAATGATCGCCAAAGTAAAGCAGTCGAATGTGCCGTGGATTCAGAACGAACTCAGGATCACAAACTTGAACTAATATGGAAGATTTTTCCTGTAAAGGTAAAACAGCTCTGGTTTAGTGAAAACACCCTTCTTTGATGGGTTTAGGAAATAAAGCGTCAGACTGGAGGGGTGAAGCTCATTCACACCTCATTATACAGGAACAGACACACAAAACAGGCGTCATCAGCTCTTCTGTGTGTCAATGGAGCAGAAATCAGCCCTTTGTGTCACAAACAAGGCTCACAAACAGCTGCAAACTCAGGGACGCCTCAGACTCCATGTGTGTATTTCATTTGAGTAGCTAATGTAGTTGTTAATCCATCAGTTGCTCTCCAGTATGTCTTTATTCTTGTTTAAAGGGCAAGTACTGTAAAACGCATTAAATCAAATCATCTGTATTTCACATTAAACAGTTTTTTACATTCAAGTGATTTCATGCAAGCTGGTCTGTTTAACTGTAACGGTTTCCACAACATAAGAGAAAAACTATGCTTTTGTGAATCTTAACGACATACGAAGTCGAAATGAACACACTGTGTTAAAATCATGATATAAAAAGTCAAAGTTATGACTTAAAATGTTAAAATTGTGACATTAAAAGTAGAAATTATTATACCAAGTATGAAGTCGAAATTATAACTTAAGTCAAATTATGACATACTAAGTCATAATTATAAGATGAAAAGTCGAAATTATAACTTAAAAAGTCAAAATTGTGAGATGAAAATAAAATTTGACATTAAGTCGAAATTATGAGATACTAAGTCATAATTATAAGATGAAAAGTTGAAATTATGACTTGAAAAGTCAAATTTATTGCATTAAAAGCCGAAATTATGACAAACTAAGTGTGAAAAGTCAAAATTATAACATAAAGAGTAAAAATGAAGACTTAAAAAGTCAAAATTATGACATAAAAAGTTGAAATTCTAAATTAGAAATCATAACTGTGACATAAAAAGTAGAAATTATGACATTCTAGTGATGACTTTTTATAATTATGATTTACCAAAGCATGATTTTTTTTTTTCTTAAGTGGGGGGGGGATGTGCTTGCATAAAGTTAACAGTATCTGTCTGTTTGCACTACATTACCCAGAATCCCTCTCGCTGTTCGGCGATCGTCGTGTGTCTCCGCCCACGGGAGCGCGCGCCGCGGAATGCTGCTCTGATTCCAGCGCGGTGGAAAAAAGTTTCTCAGAGATGGAGCGGATTGTGAGGCGCTGATTTCTGCGCTTTTATTCATGATAGTAAACGCGAAAAGGAGATTCTGTTGACGCGGACCTGCCGAGAACTTTGTTCTCCTTCATATTTGTTCGGATTTTACACTTTTTAAGGATCGGTTTTGTGAACTTTTTATTAGTTTTTTTTTTTGTTGAGGTGAAAATGCCGCAGCCCGCTCGCGCTGTGAGCTTCGTGCTGCTTGTGTTTCACGTTACGGGATTTAAAGCGGTTCACGGAGACTCGGATCGCTCGGAACCGGACCAGTGCCCGTCTGTGTGCTCGTGTGTGGGTTCTTTCGCCGACTGTAGTGGATTAAAACACGGCAGGATCGTGGAGCGGCTGCCCGCGCGGATCACGCGTCTGTGAGTGTTTTACCTCAGATCCTTTGTGTCTCTCTCACTGGAACACGATCAAAACATTCACTTTCTGTAGCTAAATCTGAGAAGAACACAACGTAGAAAATAATAACAATGTGCAGCCTGTTAATAGATCACTAAAGTAAAAAAAACAACTTAAACAAACAAGGCTTAAACTAGTGTAAACATAAACTGTTCTCCGTCTATACAGTGACACTGATAGTTCTGACAATGTTCAGTTAGTTTGATCGATTTTCCTCCGGTGTGTGTGTGTGTGTGTGTGTGTGTGTGTGTGTGTGTGTGTGTTTAAAGGCCCAAAGAATCTAATCAAAACCACAATAATTAAAATTCCAAACAGATCGCACCATATTTTCATAAACATAATAATAATAATAATAATAATAATACGACTAAAAACCACTGGTCAAAACACGTTCTGCTCACAGGACTTCATTTGCATGTGTTACTTTATTCATGAAGAACAAACACATTGTAATTAATCAGGCTTTCACACTTTTCTCTTCTTGTAAATCAGGACTTTTTGATGCCATGGACCCTGAAATATGCGAGAGGCCCCTTTCATATACTCATAAAGACCCATTTATACAGTTATCAATGTGTACAATATTGCCTGGAAAATATTTACACTATCATTTTTCTACTCATCAGTAGAGTTGTATGAAGTTGTAGAGGAACATAAATTTAACTCTTACAGACATTGACACTAATAATGAAATGAAAAGTTGAAATTGACATACTAAGTATGAAAAGTCAAAATTGTGACAAAAAGAATGTTACATTAAAAGTCGAAATTATGATACACTAAGTACGAAAAGTCAATTATAAGATGAAGTCGAAATTATGACTTAAAAAGTCTAATTTGTTACATTAAAAGTCAAAATTATGACTTTTTTTAAGTATGAGAATGACAAAATGTAACTTAAAAAGTCAAAAGTGTGAGATGAAAAGTAACAAAAATTAAATTTGTGAAATTAAAAGTTGAAGTTATGACTTAAAAAGTCTAATTTGTGAGATGAAAATCAAATTTGTGATATTAAGTCATAATTATAAGATGAAAAGTTTAATTTATGACTTAAAAAGTAAAGTACTCATTAGTTTACTGTAAGTTGTATGAAGTTGAAGAGAAACATAAAATGAACTCTTATATTATAGACCAGTCTTTAGAACAAAATAAAACTGATGTCAAATTTAATTATATCTATTATATTATTTATTTACATATAAATATTATGATCATTTGTTTTTATTAATTTATTAGCCTCTTTTTTTCTTTTTCTTTTTTTTTGCCCTATTTTTCTCTGAATTTTTCCACTGACCCCAGTTTAAACCCCTGGTGTGAGAGTTATAATTGCCATAGTTCTTGTTCTGTTGCGTTTGTAAAGAGTGGGATGAGATGTGTGTCCAGTGTAAGACATTCCAGCTCCTTCTAGATGATGTTTTGAGGTGGTGAAGGAGAATGTCTGGAGAGAGGAGCGAGTCCTCGGGCCTTCAGGAGGTGATGCTAATTTACGAGCAGCTCTGCAGCACATGTTCACGCATTAAACTGGCTGAGCTTTTGTTTTCCCCAGGCCCATTATTTCTGCTGAATTAGCAGCTAAACCCGACCAGAGATGGAAGCCATTAAGAGCCGATGTGTAGAAAGAGAGAGGGAGAGAGGGAGGAGGAAGAAATGGAGGCCTGGAGTCTTTGGCTGTGAAGAGCTCTCGCTGCCAGAATGGAAAAATAGAAGGAAAAAGCTTTTCATGATTTACATCTGGAAAGAGCCAGGGTTTTTTCAGTGCCGTGGAGAGTTTGAGACGGCAGCAGCTGTTTTACACTCTTCAACTCTGAACCGACACCTTTAACTGAGGGAAACTCGTACTGGAAAATTGATCAGTCCGTATTAATATGAGTGAAAAACTAAATGCTAGCTTTATTGTGTGTTTTTATCTTTAACATTTGCTGTTTTTGGACGTTTTATGTTGGAAATTATTATTTATTTATTTGGAAATGCAGGTTGGAGTACGATGTGAATAGCGTGGTACATGAATACGATATTAGTATTATTATTGTATAAAGCGATAACAGCAGACCCAAACTGAACCCGTGAACATTTGAGGAAAATCTGTGTTATGGATTCAAGCATTGGCCTTGTTTCCATTATATACATGCAAAAGTGGAATATCGCATAAAACATTTGTGAATAAAGCAGCGTTTCCCTTTCTTATGTGTTCAAGAGAACAAAATCATCACTTCCTAGGAAACTGGCGCAAATTATCAGTAATAAAAATGTAAGTTGCTTCAATCAGGCTCATAAGTGATTTTCATAGACGAAACACAAACGCTGTCATGTGATCTTGCGTTCGGATGCTGGTGTTTGGGAACACAGTCGTGCGAGACGCTTCTGGAGGAATTAAACCAAATCGTTCTGATGACAGACTTCGACTCAGGCGTTTCAGATCCACCAAACCAACATTTGAGATCCTTCGGCCGTGTTTCTGGATACGACAGATAGTCGAGTGAGAACGTGATGAACTGGAGTGTTAATTCCGTGTGATAAACTGAACGAGAGTCTTATCGAAACAGAGAGAGTGATATCTGAATGTGACGAGTGTTAAATCACATGACAAGCTTGATTAGGGAAACACGGGCAGAACGAATGTCATATGGAAAAGGAGTATTGCATAAATTGTCCGACTCAATTGATTTTACACTGAAATCTGTTTCATTCAGCTTCATATCTGCAGTGATTAGTTCACTTCAGAATGAAAATGTCCTGATAATTTACTCTCCTCCATGTCATCCAAGATGTTCATGTCTTTCTTTCTTCAGTGGAAAAGAAATGAACGTTTTTGAGGAAAACATTCCAGGATTGTTCTCCATATAGTGGACTTCACTGGGGTTCAACGGGTCCAAATGTCAGTTTCAGTGCAGCTTCACGATCCCAGATGAGGAATAAGAGTCTTATCTAGAGAAACCATCGGACATTTTCTTAAAAAATATAAAAATTATATACTTTTCAACCACAAATGCTCGTCTTGCTCTGCTCTGATGCGCCACACATTACGTAATCATGTTGGAAAGGTCACGCGGAAGTACCATGGTAAAAAATGTTCTCCTCCAACTTCAAAATCATCCGACATCGTTGTTTTACCTGTTTTTGTAAAGGACGTTTGACTTAGTCTTTGTACGTTCACTTTGTAAACACTGGATCGGTACTTCCGCGTGACCTTTCCAACGTAATGCGTGGAGCATCACAGAGCAGTGCAAGACGAGCATTTGTGGTTGAAAAGTATATAATGTTTATTTTTGTTTAGAAAATGTCAGATGGTTTCTCTAGATAAGACTCTCATTCCTCGTCTGGGATCGTGAAGCTGCACTGAAACTGACATTTGGACCCGTTGAACCCCAGTGAAGTCCACTATATGGAGAAAAATCCTGGAATGTTTTCCTCAAAAACCTTCATTTCATTTCCACTGAAGAAAGAAAGACATGAACATCTTGGTTCAAATGGGGTGAGTATAATTATCAGGAAATTTTCATTCTGAAGTCAACTAATCCTTTAAGTATGAAACAAAGGCTCATGAAGTTGTTATATAGTGAAGCTCCACCTCTGAGTCTGAGAGATTCCAGTAAAACGCTCATCCAGAGCCAGAAACTGACTCCACGAGCGCACACGGTTTGCTGTTGGAAATCAAAGGCGGCGCTCACTTTCCCTGCATTGCGAATAGATTAGCAGTCGTTACTTTCCTTGCGGCCGCTCGCGTTTGAGCTGATGGAGTCCAGATGGGGGACGGAGAGCCGCGGAGGCGTCTGGCAGCTTCACGCGACGCTCCGGAACTGTCTCAAAAAATCAACACAGACCGTCTCACCCTCAGCTAAAAAAAAAAAAAAACTTCTGTAGTCAAGCAAATGACTCTTATGAATCATCTTAGTGGTTTGAATCAGTCCAACATGACTGAATTTTGCTGAATTGGATGTTTATGATGGTGTGTGTAGTTAAAGAATATTATAAATGGTATTTTTTAAGAACTGAAAGGTTCTTTGGGGAATCCAGAACGGTTCTTCTATGGCATCGCTGCAAAAACACACTTTTGGATCTTTTATTTTTAAGACTGTATTATTAAATATTTGCAAAAATAGTGTTGTTTTGTTTCTGATTGATTGGGTCCCTAATGCTGTGTTGAATTGGCGTGATCATGTCATACTGTACGAGTGTTTTGGCTTCAGTCGGGTGACACGGATTCTCTTCCTCATGTGCTGCTCTTTAATGGCTGTTTTTCTCTTTGCAGGGATCTGAGCCATAACAAGTTACGCACGTTTCCTGAAGCGCTGTTGGCCAGCCTGCCGCACCTCAGCGAAATGTGAGTGCGCTCTGTGTTTTTCGGTTTTGTATTTTTTTCTCCTCGAATGTACATGTGTAACCATTTGGTTTTATGTTTACAGAAAACTGAGTAACAACGACTTCGAGTCGATCCCGGATTTGGGCCCAAACGCTGGGAACCTCAGCAGTCTGATTCTGTGAGTATGAGAGAATATCATAAGTGAAACTCATTGTTCTGACCCAACATGACAACTTAGACCTTATCCAATGGAGTGAGTTTTGGGGCGGAACTATCTCTTTGACTGGCCAATGAGTGTGTTTGTGCCACATTCACTAGCGGCACATTCTGAAAGATGAACGGATTGGGTGTTGGATTAGAGTTTGGGTTTGAAAAGTGTCATTGGTTGGATTTGGATGAGGTGTTTTCGAGAATGTTTTTAATGTGAGTCAAAACGGTTTGAATCTGGTTTGAATATTCCTCATTGTCATATTAGTGATTATTTACTGTCTTCCAGCAGATTTCATCTTCTTGAAAAGGTCACACATAAAATGACAAAATAATGAAACATTAATTTCCCTGGTGAAGAGCGTCTGGAGTGAGTTTCAGAGCGAGAGCTGTGTGTGTGTGTGTGTGGTATTTCCTCTTGGACGCAGAACACAGTTTGGCACGGTTTTGTTGGTCTCTTGTCTGTGACGGCGCCTGTGTGGAGCGTCATCTGAGTCTGAGCGCTCCGTGTTAAATACAACACCGTCCAGATACATCCGACTGCAAACGATGAGACGCTGTTAACGTGTTTAGTCTAGTGGCACATTTTGACATTTTATGTTGTCTTGAAAAAACTTTATCTGAAGACTTGTGGTTTGAAGGTCAAGATAGATGAGATCTTAGTGGTTTCTAGGCAGTTGCTAGGGTCTTTTAGGTGGTTGAAACAAGCATTTGGAATTGAATCAAAAAAGTTCAGTCCTTCAATCTGACGGCGAAATTTTCCAGCTGATTACTCACGAGCATTGGCTTCATACAGCTCTTTAATTGTTCAAGGCCATAAATTCCTGTGAAATCGTTGAATTAATTGACGTGTTGGCGAGTGAATTACTCCCAGCTGTGGAGCTGGTGCCGTTTGTTTTTGGTGGGCTGAAGGGTCAAAGACTAGAGACGCTCAGTCTGAGAGACTGTTTAAATAAGAGGCAGGAGCTATACGATACCCCAGACCCCGTACAGCTCTCTCTCACTCGCTCTCGTATGCAGCGCTAGAGATGTCAATTGCATTTATACTGCAGTGGAGATAGTAGTGTGGCTAATTTACACTTAAGAACAATTAAAAAACTGTAATGCATGACAACACATCCCAACTAAGTAAAGATGGTGTTTTTTATTTTTAGATAATGCAAAGTGACGTTCAGATGTGACGCATTGATCTGGTGTGTGTCGCTCGTCCAATCAAATTAGAGTCAGAATTGAGCTGTATATAGAGCTGTGCGATCGTTAAAAGATGCCGATCTCTGTTCATGCAATCTCATTAAACCTTTGATAAGTTTGATCACAGCGAGCCAGAGAGAGCCGTTGTCATGTATAGATATGAAACAGCTTCACTGTATCATTCTGTCGTACAATATTCATATTATCACAGAATTACTGAGATAAAAGTGTATAGTTTGGATATAAACACCGATGTCTACGGTAGCGATCAAAATAGAGCAAATCACCTTTTTAAAGTAACTTGATGCTTCAAATAAAGATTGTATCAGTTACATTGTTACACCAGTAGGTGGCGACAAGTGACTGTTAAAACAAATGTATGTCATTGAATCATTTATTCAAGGGATTCGTTCAAAAATGCTGATTCATCCAGTAATGAAACGAGTGAAGTCTTCATGAGTGAGTCATTGAATCATTGACTCAATCTGATTTTTCTTTTTTTTTTTTTAATAATTCGTATTAAACTGCCGTTTTACAAATCACATGTTATTTTGTTTAGTTGTCTGTTCAGAATCATGGGAGATGGTTTTAAAAGTCCATTTTAAACAGAAAAAATCATTATTCTCAATTTATCCAGAATCGTGCAGCTCTAATTGCCTAGTAGTTTTGCTGTTCTTAGTTGTTTTTGCTTTTTTAAGTCTAGTTTCATCTTGACTAATTTAAGATTTAAGCTTTTTTAGACTACTTGAAGCTTTTTAGTTTGGTTTAAGCTCTTTTAGTCTAGTTTAAGCCTTTTAAAAGAACAGTTTAAGCTCTTTGTCTAGTTTCAGCTTTTTTAGTCTAATTTAAGCCCTTTTAGACTAGATTAAGCTCTATTAGTCTAGTTGAAGCATTTTTAGACTAGTCTTAAGTGTAGTTTTTAGTCATTTAAGCTTTTTTTTAAAAAAAAAAAATAGCTTGAATTAGTCTAGCTTTAGCTCTTTTTGTTTAGTTTAAGCTCTTGTAAACCACTTTTTTTTTTAACTGTCCGGATTATCAGACAATACTCATCATGACCACTTTAAAATCTCAACTTTCCATTGAATTTCCAACTGAAATAACCGTATTAATGGTAGTGATGATGTAAAATGGTTTAGTCGCTTAGCTCAGCTCAGCTTGAGGATGGTTCATTTGCTCATTAATGTAATGCAGCAGGATCTTTACAGCATGAGGAAAATATGTTGAAATTGAGTTAAGGTTAATGTGTTTTAGACCGTGTGTGTGTGTGTGTGTGTGTGTGTGTGTGAGAGCTCTTCTCTGCTCATCTCAGAGCCAACATGACTTTTTTTCCCTTTAGTCTCATCTGCCAGAAACACACACACACGGTGTGCATTGTGAAATTCAGCGAGCATCTAATAACTCTCATAACCTGCTGACGTGCCAAACATTCGCAGTGCTGCTTTCACAATCGACTTTATGTGGAAACAATCTCACTCTGAGTGCTTTTCACATAATGTGTCGCGTACATGTTTGTCATCAGGATTTGGCGTTTAGCTCGCGGCACTAAAAATATCCCGTTCAGTCTCTGCCGCTAATTAAACTAACGGCGTGTAACAACCTTATTTGCTGAAAATTGGTTGAACAAATTTGAGTTGTGCGGCAGAGAGACACAATGAGCCGCTTGTTTGTGTGAACACGGAGGAGGAGGGGGACAGATAAAACACACACTCACACACACACCTGAACACACACTCAGCAGATGTTGAAGACACACAGAGAGATGTGTCTTGTTATTTTATGGCTATTCTGTCATGAGGAATTACAGCGAAGTAATAAACAGGAACTCATTCCTAATGGAAACAATTCTTTGTTGTTTATTTTTTTCCATCTGAGAAACTTAACGTAAAATGTTATCTTCAAAGACACCGATTCAAGATCAGGTAATTTCCATCGGTGGCATTCCTCACTTGAATTCCTTGTTTTCCATCGGATACTTCATTCACACGTTCGTCTCTCCAGAGGGATCTGCTCCGGCATGTCCCGCTTCTTATCTGTCTCGCTCTCTCAACACCTTTGACTCGTTCCCCCTACACTTCACAAAAGCACAGGTTTCCCATCATGCCTCTGTGTGCCTTCATTTTTTTTTTTTTTTTTTTTTTTTAAGGTTTGCTTTTCTTAAACTAGAACAAGGAATATTAGAGATTTAGATTACTGGATTGTCATCATGTGTCCTCTCTTGTGATGTCAGCACTGCATTTATGTTGCATTACGCTCAGCTTCACCTGCATAAACACAAACCAAACCGAGTCTGTGTGGCTGTGTGAGACCTGCGGAGCGCCGCGAGTCCAGGGAATGTGTTCAGCGTGTCTGACACACAAAGGCGGCTCTGTGTCGTCCGTGTTTGTAACACAAGCAGCTCCTGCACTGCAATTTAGGAGGCGTGCAGCTCAGGAAATTGCTGTGCTCGTCAGCGGCGCTTTCACTGAGGGAATGGGCTTCATCATCCGCATAATTGGCAAGGTTTTTTTTTTTTGTTTAAGTACCTTGTTAGTAATTACCTTTATAAAGCAAATAACATGCTTCTAAACCCAAGGGCTGTTTTGACCTGTTGTGAGGCGTGCTGACATCGGAGCCGGAGAGACGCTGCGACCGGCTTCACCTGCACTGAAATCTGCTTTCTGTAATGCCTCTGTTTCTGTTTTCAGAGCAAACAACAAAATCTCGAGGATATCGTCAGAGCGGCTCAGTTCGCTGGTCGCCCTGGAGACGCTGGACCTTAGCAACAACAATATTGTGGAGGTTCGGGCCGAGGCTTTTCCTCCACTTCCTCTGAAAAACCTGTGAGTCCTTCTTCTGTTCTGAACTGACCTGCTATCCAGAAACCTGCAGGAGTCTCACGTTCCTCGGCACTGTGTGTTAAAACTGTGTGCTGGTGCTAAAACTGCTAGTGCTAAAGCTCTTTTTAGACTATTTTAAGCACTTTTACACTAGTTTAAGCACTTATAGGCCCGGTTTCATAGACAGGGCTTTCAGGCCTTAGTTCAATTAGGGCATTTAAGTAGCTTTTAAAAACATTTCCTAGAAAAAAAACATTACTACAAAACAATAGCACTGACATATTTCAGTTAAAACAGCTCAAACATTTTAGTCTGAGAATAACTTAAACCTTGTCTGTGAAACTGGGGGTTAGGCTAGTTTATGCACTTTTAAACTAGTTCAAGCACTTTTAGGCTAGTTTGAGCACTTTTATACTAGTTGAAACTCTTTTTAGCTTAGTTAAAGGTTTTGTTAGACTTGTTTTAAGCTCTTTTAAACTACAGTAGTCAACATTTGAAGTGGATCAAAAAAGTTAATCAAAGTTGTCCTAAGAACTAAGAAGGTTTTAGGACAACTTTGATGAAAGGTTTTGATCCACTTTAAATGTTGTCTACTATAGTTTAAGCACTTTTAGACTTGTCAAAGTGTTTAAACTAGAATAAAAAAGCATAAGCTAGTTTAAAAGAGCTTAAAAGAGTAACAAAAGCTTTATCTAATTTAAGCTCTTTTTAGACTAGTTAAAGCTTTTGTTACTCATTTAAGCTCTTTTAAAATAGTTTATGCCTTTTTAATCTAGTTTATGCTTTTTTTTTCTAGTTTGAGCTTTTTCTCTAGACAAGTATAAACTCTTTCAGACTACTTTAAGCTCTTTATGTAGCTGTTTAAATGATGTATTAACATTTTTCCATTTGACAGGTTTTAAGAAGGCATTCTTCATCAGATCACAATCAATATAATAGAGAAATTATATATGAGAAAATAAAATCTTTTTGACTTCAAAATCACTGAAGTCAAATTAGTTTTAGGCTTAAATGAGTTTTCAGTAGCCAGACTAGTCAGCAGCATGACCACAAAAATGGCTGAATTTAACATATTGTACACAATATTTATCCTAACTCTAACCCTACAGAAGTAGTTCATTATCTATTGCTAAAGCTATCAGTAACTACGGCTTCTGTGAATTGGTCAGCATGTCATGAATCTGTGTTTGAATATTTTGTTTGCAGGTTGATGAATAACAACCGTATTTCCACGCTGGAGCACGGCTGCTTCAGTAATCTGTCCAGCTCGCTGCTGGTGTTAAAACTCAACAAAAACCGCCTGAGCTCCATCCCGCCCAAGATCTTCCCGCTGCCCCACCTGCAGCACCTGTAAGTGCACTCGCTCGTGTCCGTCTCGTGCCGTTGGTCCGCAAGCGTGCCTGTCCTTGACTCTTGTGCTTGTGCTTGACAGGGAGCTGAGCAGGAACCGCGTGAGGCGCATCGAGGGTCTGACGTTCCACGGGCTGCACGGCCTGCGCTCGCTGAAGATCCAGAGGAACGGTGTCACGCGCCTCATGGATGGGGCTTTCTGGGGTCTGAACAACATGGAAGTGCTGTGAGTGAAGTCCTGTGCTCCTGCTGTACTCCATCCCTTCAGAACTCATATGTGACGTGTGTGTGTGTGTTTGTGTGTGTGTGAGCAGACAGCTGGAGTACAATAACCTGACGGAGGTGAGTAAAGGCTGGCTCTACGGGCTCCTGACGCTGCAGCAGCTGCATCTGTCGCACAACGCCATCAGCCGCATCAAAGCCGACGCGTGGGAGTTCTGCCAGAAACTCGCTGAGCTGTGAGTCAACTTTACTTCTCTAGACGTCTCTGTCCCAAAATATTCACAAACTATAATAGTATGTCAGTGTTGACAGAGAGTTTGATGCTACGTCCAAAATCGAACATGTCCCTACTATATAGTAGGCGAGATTCTGTAGTGCACATATGATGGATACTTTACTCGTTTAATCATGTCAAATGCTCCTGTTTGTCAGTGATCTGAACTGGAACCAGCTGACCCGTTTGGAGGAAGCCAGTTTCGTTGGACTCAGTGTCCTCGAGCAGCTCCACATCGGAAACAACCGCATCAGCTTCATCGCCGACGGAGCGTTTCGAGGCCTCGGCAACTTGCAGACGCTGTAAGTTGAACTCTGGGAATACTTTCAACACTTATTTTCAGCATTTGAGCGCCCTACGTTTGTTCTTGTTCGAGAAGCCGTTTCATTTGGATATAAGAACAGCACAACTTTCCTTTCATGCCACTTTAATTCATCAGTGTTTATTATTTGAGTATTGTAACAGATGGCCTATAAATATGTATTTTTATAAACGCACATGCTGTGAGTCTCAGGCTCTTTTCCATGAGCGTGTTGCGTTTGCTCATGCATGTGCTTTCACTTTTAAACTGAACCAAATGGCAGAGGTCAGTGCAGGTCAGGTGTGTTTGAGGGGGGAAGGGATGTTGTGGCGAAAGGACGTTGCTTTACCCTTTTGGCAAAAATTGCCATTTTTATTCTAAAGTACTCTTAAGTTTTAGCATGTTTTTCCATGTCTTAGCATGTGTCTAATAGGGCTGGGACAATACATCTGTCTACACCTATCTATCACGGTACACGTGATTTTTATTCTATATTGCGATTTATTTTATTTATTTATTTATTTTTTTGCTCTAAACTCTAGACCATGGGGAAAAGTTGAATGATACACTTATACGTGATGGTGCAGGTCATATATCCGTAGATGTCTCTCCGACCGCCATTTTTAACTTTCTTTCCATTTTTATGACATGATATATTAATATCGATTCTGGAATAAAAAATAGATTTTAAAATCGTAAAAATCGCAATAGTCAGATGAATTTTTTTTTTTTTTTTTCCTCAGCCCTGGTGTCTGTAACCTGTTTGTAACATTTTAGTGCATTGTTAACATGAAATAGCATGTTGCAAGCATTTTAACATGTTACTGGCATAAATTAGCATGTTACTAGCATGTCTTACCAATTGATAACATGTTGCTAGTATGTTTTAGCATGATACTAACATGATTTAGGATGTTGCTAGCATGTTTTAACGCATTGCTAGCATGAATTAGCATGTTTTAGCACATTGTTAGCATTAATTTACACATAGTATTATTTTTGCTAACATGTTTGTAACATGTTTTAGTGCATTGCTAGCATGAAATAGTATGGTTGCAAGCATTTTAGCATGTTACTGGCATGAATTCGCATGTTACTACCATGTCTTACCAATTGCTAACATGATACTAGCATGAATAAGCATGTTAGCATGTTGCTAGCATGTTTTAGTGCATTGCTAGCATGAAATAGCACATTTCTACCATGGATTAGTATGCTGCTAGCCAGTTTGAGTAGGTTTCCCAGAGCATCTGGTTTGCTGCGAGCTCATTTTTAGCACGAACACAGGCTCATGGCAGCTTTATGACTGTTTTCTGGGTGTGGATTTTAACACTGTGGTTTCTTCTGATTTCTCGTCCTCTCTCTCTTCAGAGATCTGAAGTGTAACGAGATCTCATGGACCATCGAGGACATGAACGGCCCCTTCTCTGCTCTGGACAATCTGAGGAAACTGTGAGTGCTTATTCCTGTCATCTCAGTGTAATTATTGATGCACGTCAGTATCAGTGCAGAGGATGAAACAAGTCATTTTCCTGCTCCTCAGTTTCCTCCAAGGGAATCGCATCCGATCGGTCACCAGAAAGTCTTTCACAGGCCTGGACATGCTGGAGCAGCTGTGAGTCTCTTTCAGATCCTTAACGTTTGATGATGATGATGATGTTTGTTAGGTTTCTAAACGTCTTCTCTATCCAGGGATTTGAGCAACAACGCCATCATGTCGGTGCAGGCCAATGCGTTCTCTCAGATGAAGAAGTTGACGGAGCTGTACGTATGAAACGCCACACTAAACCTGTGCATGCGCTCGTGAACCTGCTTCCTTCAGTGATCACTCTTGTGTCTCGCCCCGTCAGGCACCTGAACACGTCCAGCCTGCTGTGCGACTGCCAGCTCAAGTGGTTTTCTCCGTGGGTGGCAGAACATGCTTTCCTTCCTCTGGTGAACGCCAGCTGCGCCCATCCACATCTGCTGAAGGGCAAGAGCGTCTTTGCCGTCGCCCAGGATGAGTTTGTGTGCGGTGAGTGGGCGAGGGTGACTCTGACAAGTCAGGCATTGTCTTAAAGGGGACCTATTATGCAAAATTCACTTTTATAAGGTGTTTGAACGCAGATGTGTGTGTAAACAACCAGCCTATAATGGTAAAAATTCACCACTCCTTTTTTTTATAATCCCCATAAATCATAGTCTCTCCAAACAAGTAGTTCCAGATTTCCCCTACTCTTCAGTAGCTGTTCAGGCTCCACCCTCTTCTGGAAAGTGGGCGGGGAGCAGCAGCTCATTTGCATTTAAAGATACATGCACAAAAACAGCATTTTTTTCCTTCCACTCAAAAATGGGCATTTACAATGATCTGTGGGGTATTTTGAGCTGAAACATCACAGACACATTCTGGGGACACCATATTACATCTTGTTAAAAGAGGCATAATAGGTCCCCTTTAAAGAGGAACTTTGTTTTTGGGCTTGGTTTTCAAGCATGCATCGTTGTGCTTTGCAGATGATTTCCCCAAACCCCAGATCACCGTGCAGCCCGAGACACAATCAGCCATCAAAGGCACCAACGTGACGTTCGTCTGCTCGGCGGCCAGTTCCAGCGACTCCCCGATGACCTTCGCCTGGAAGAAAGACAACGAGGTCCTGAACGACGCAGAGATCCATAACCAGGCACACCTGCGGTCTCAGGTCAGCGAGGTGACGGAGTACACCACCACACTGCAGCTGCGCCACGTGGATTTCTCCAGCGAGGGCAAGTACCAGTGCGTCATCTCCAACCACTTCGGCTCCTCGTACTCCAGCAAAGCCAAGCTGACCGTCAACAGTAAGTGTTGAGGGTGAAATCAAAATGGAATCCATTTACAGGGTTCCTGTGGCTCTTAAAAGGGGTCTTCATTTTGTCCTCGCAGTGCTGCCGTACTTCACCAAAATGCCCATGGATCTGACGATCCGTGCTGGAGCCACGGCCCGACTGGAGTGCGCCGCCAGCGGACATCCGTCGCCTCAGATCGCCTGGCAGAAGGACGGAGGGACTGACTTCCCAGCGGCCCGCGAGCGGCGCATGCACGTCATGCCGAGAGACGACGTGTTCTTCATCGTGGACGTGAAGACGGAAGACATCGGCGTGTACAGCTGCACTGCACAAAACACGGCCGGGTCCATCTCGGCTAACGCTACACTAACGGTGTTGGGTTAGTTTACGCATATGTTCATCAGAAATTATAATTACATAAAAAGTGATTTTAGCCAAAAAACAAAACCAAAAATGGGTTAATAAATAATCAATCAAATGTATTTAATGATCAACACTCAAATAAGCTCTATTTCAAATGAATAACATCCCGTTCCTTTACCAGAAACGCCGTCGTTCCTGCGTCCGCTGATGGACCGTACGGTGGCGAAGGGCGAGACGGCGGTGCTGCAGTGTATCGCCGGTGGGAGTCCTCCTCCCCGACTCAACTGGACCAAAGATGACAACCCGCTAGTTGTGACCGAGCGACACTTCTTCGCTGCCGGGAACCAGCTGCTGATCATCGTGGACGCCGCTGAGGGAGACGCGGGAACCTACACATGCGAGATGTCCAACCCACTGGGCACGGAGCGTGGGAACGTGCGTCTGGCCATCCTTCCCAATCCTAACTGTGACTCGGGGCCGGCGGGCGGCGTGGCGATGGGGTCTCCGTCGGGTAGAGGGCCGGAGGAGGACGGATGGACCACGGTGGGCATCGTAATCATCGCGGTGGTGTGCTGCGTGGTGGGAACGTCTCTAGTGTGGGTGGTGATCATCTATCACACGCGCCGACGCAACGAGGACTGCAGCGTCACCAACACAGGTCAGTCCCGATGCTTTTTAACCCTTTACGTTCCAGGTGACCCGCCTGCAAATAATTGACGGTCAACGTCAATAATCCGGTTTCTCTCCCGTGTCTAGATGAGACTAATCTACCAGCAGACATCCCGAGCTATCTGTCGTCTCAGGGAACGCTAGCGGAGCGTCAGGACGGGTACATCGCGTCTGAGAGCGGCAGCAGCCATCAGTACATCAGCTCCTCCATGGGGGGATTCTACATGCCACCCAAAGACATGAACAGTAAGATGTGACCCTCCTCTCTCTTTTACTACTTTTTTTACTTACTTTTACAGTACTGTAAACTAAATCAACAAAATTATGATAAAAATTACTAAAAATGACTTGTTTTTCTCCTCCCATAGGCCTCTGCCAGCTGGACACAGGAAGTGAAGCAGACATGGAGGCAGCGATCGACCCGCTGCTCTGCCATTATCAGGGTCCGGTCGGCTCTCTGCTGAGACGGAGCAACCGGTACAGCCCGGATCTGCCCGACACCTTCACAGGTGAGCATGCGATGCCACAGACACCGCGTATCGTCTGTGTATCTGTTGATTAATCGTGTGCTCGTCCTCCTGCAGTCTGTCCGTTAGAGCAGCGGCCTGACTCGTACGGCAGGAAGAGGGAGTTTTACACCTGCAGCTCCGCCCTCGAACCCTTCGATCACATGATGATGCAGCTGCCCGCTGAGACTTCCTGTGTAGAGGACTGTGAGCGAGGAGAGTGCGTTCTGGGCTCCTCTGGGTCATATATGGGTGAGTCCCAGACGTCAGCAGGAAAATAACCCAGATATATGCCTTTGTGTGGCTTGGGTTTATGAATTTCATAGATGATGTATTATGAATGCGCTCCTGTCGTCTCAGGTACGTTCGGGAAGGCGCCGTGGCGGCCGCAGCAGGAGCTGTGCTCTCATAACGGAGTCATTCTTCACGAGAATCCGTACGCAGCGCTTCACGCTGACTCGGACCTCGACGTGACGGAGTTGGACACCGGCGTGTACGAGCAACCCTTCGATAACAGGACGATAGAGAGCTTTCCCGCCTCAGCGCTGGGCTCGTAGCGGCACGATCATGTGACTTTACCAAGAGTTTCGTTCCTTCGAAACTAGAAACGTTCTACCTCAGAAAGAGCTCCGGCTGAATGTAAATGAAACACTTGTACAGAAAAACAGAATATATGCCTTTTATACAAAATTATATTTTGTAAATTAATAGTGTAATTATTTTTCCTACTCTTTTTCTCTAAATGTACGGATCCCCTAAAGGGACATGGTGATGGAAAAGTGTTTCTCGGAGGAACGCAGAAGCATTGAAATATATTTTTCCCTCCCATCTCACGTTTTGTCCATCGCCGTGTCCTTTTAGGGGCTCCGTAGTAAATGTACTACGCCTGTTCGGTGCAGACGTGAGTCACATATATGACTGATACGGACAATCAGCGTGACTGATGGGAGGAGTTAACCTGAATGACAGTTCATGTGTGATTCTGTTTGATCAGGTGATTATGATGTTTATTCAGCTTTGGATAAAATACCCGTTTGCACAAACTAGAACACAATAAACACATTCCCATGAGCTGCTACATGTGTGTGAACGCCTGCGTGATCTTTATCCTCTCACACACACACACACACACGCATGGGCTCTTGGGATTGAGAAGCTTGTTTATGCTTCATTGATTATGTTGATGCTTTCATTAATACAGAAATGTTTGTTGGAGCAGAACTGTGAACTAAAGATCTGATTGGGGAGGTTTAATGTCTGTGGAGAACAGGTTCTCGCTTCATCTGCTCCTGATCAGACACTAAACGTGAATCAGATTCACACCATCAGCAGTTCAGACGATGAGAATGTGAGAATGACGCTCATCGCTCGTTTGAGGATTCAGCCTCGAGCGTCGAGAGCTTTCAGTGTTTGATGAGGAGCCAAGATCTTCCAGATGTGCTCTGCTCTATTTACTGCATTTATAAATCAAAACTCAAGTGATTTCACCCCTCAGTAACTGATTGGATGATTAAAAGCATCTTTATCATTTTAGTTCTTTATAATAATGTCGCTGTATCGTTCACAGTCAGAACAGGGCCTTGAAGTCCATGCAGATGTCAGGAGTCGCTGCACGTTCACGTATATTTTTATTCAGCAGGTATTTAAACTCAGAAGTGCCTCGAAGCGTTTTGTTTTAACTGTCGCCAACAAAGAGTTTCCTGGCAAAACGAGAGAACAACTGGAATTCCAGAATTATTCCCCCACTTTGATTTCGGCTCCAGTGGAACTAGACAGGAAATCAACTATTTCTTGGACCACCAGCGGCCGGTGCAGGCCGGATTTTCCCTGATCCTGCGTCGGCCGCGGAGCATCTGAACGTGACCCGGGGTTGGAGCCGCTGACCTCAGATCTGCTCCACGGACCTGCGTTTACCTCCCATCCTGTGACTAAGCAGAGAAAATGGATTTCACATGCCTGCGTCGTGTGATCTCGCTGCCAGACACACGGATCTCAGAGCCCATTTCTCCTCATTGTTGCCAGATGTTGGACGCAGATGTTTGAGATAATCGCTGGCCGGCCACATTTAGAGTCGAGAAACTGTGGAAGATTATTTCCACCACGGAATAAAATTGTGACTTATCTTACGGTTCCTACTTTTTCCCTCTCAATTTTGACTTTTTTTGTCAAAATAATTGTTTATAGTTCGCAATTTCTCGCAATTACAAGCTTATAACTTGCAATTCTGACTTTATTTCTTGCAATTATAAGTTTATATTTCGCACTTCTGACTTTCTCACAATTATTTACAGCTCACAATTTCGACTTCATTTCTCGCAATTATGAGTTTATAACTTTCAAATCGGACTTTTTTCTCGCAATTTCAAGTTTATATCCTGCAATTTTGACTTTCTCGCAATTATGAGTTTATAACTGTCAAATCGGACTTTTTTTCTTGCAATTTTGACTTTTTTTTTCACAATTGACTATCTCGCAGTTTTGACTTTCTCGCATTTTCCAGTTTATAACTCGCAATTTTGACTCTCACGATAAGAATTTATATTCTGCAATTTCGACTTCATTTCTCACAATTATAACTTTCAAATCTGACTGTATATCCTGTAATTTTGACTTTCTCGCAATTATGAGTTTATAACTGTCAAATCTGACTTTTTTTTTTCTTGTAATTTTGGCTTTTTTTTCACAATTGACTCTCGCAATTTTGACTTTCTTGCATTTTCCAGTTTATAACTCGCAATTTTGACTTTATTTCTTGCAATTAAGTTTATACTTCGCACTTTTGACTTTCTCACAGTTATTTACAGCTCACAATTTCGACTTCATTTCTCGCAATTATAACTTTCAAATCTGACTTTATATCCTGCAATTTTGACTTTCTCGCAATTATGAGTTTATAACTTTAAAATCGGACTTTTTTTCTTGCAATTGTGACTTTTTTTTTTTACAATTGACTCTCGCATTTTCCAGTTTATAACTCGCAATTTTGACTTTTTTTCACAATTGACTCTGGCAATTTTGACTTTCTCACGATAAGAATTTATATTTTGCAATTTTGACTTTATTTCTTGCAATTAAGTTTATATTTCGCACTTTTGACTTTCTCAGTTATTTACAGCTCACAATTTCGACTTCATTTCTCGCAATTATAACTTTCAAATCTGACTTTATATCCTGCAATTTTGACTTTCTCGCAATTATGAGTTTATAACTTTAAAATCGGACTTTTTTTCTTGCAATTGTGACTTTTTTTTTTACAATTGACTCTCGCATTTTCCAGTTTATAACTCACAATTTTGACTCTTTTTCACAATTGACTCTCGCAATTTTGACTTTCTCACGATAAGAATTTATATTTTGCAATTTTGACTTTATTTCTTACAGTTAGTGAGATATAAACACTCCTGTGAGGAAAAAGTTAGAATTGTGAGCTTATGATTCTGGTTTCTGATGGAAATCAAAGTCTCGAATCTTGAGTCAGTCCTCTCCTTTAAGCGATTAATAACA
>CM074454.1:397750-445250 GCA_037101425.1 Elopichthys bambusa
AATCTTGTCGCACCACAGGACTTTTCAACTACTTTTTTATTTCTTTTTAATGTTTCACAAACAACCTACACATAATAAGAACCACTTTATATGAGTGTTTTAAATATAGGCCAGAATAATTATGGCTCTTCAAAATAAATTCATTTCCGCCACATATGAAAAGAATCATGCTTTTATAAATCACAAGTATGACATAAAAAGTCGAAATTATGTCATATTATTTTTTTTTTCCTTATGTGGAGTTTCCATAGAGCCCGTTCTGGTTTATTCTGCTCATACTGGAGCGCATTTGTCCAAAATCAAAACCAGACATCATATGAAGAGCAGCAGCGCCACCGTGTGGATCAGTGACGCAACATCCGCTTACCTTCCAAACTAATTATTTGAATTAAAAACTATCGTATAATTGTGAGGCAGTTGCCCTGGTTTTCAGTCTCATATTAGAGAAACCTGTGCTGATAGACAAAGATAGATTTGACTTTATACAACCTTCATCCATCAATAAATAATTCCATCCCTTTTTAAACTGATGCTCAGATACAGAAGAACAACATCAATCACGTTTTTCTGGTCAAACCTTTAGTACAGTAATGAAAAAGGCAAGTATGCGCTTTAATTACATGACACACTTCCTTCAGCACAACGTGTTCATCTGAGAGGTTACGAGGAGTGATATTCTCTCTTCCTTCAGTTCAGTCTTTCCGCGAGAAACGCACAGATTGACTTCACATCAACGAAGATAAAAGCCTTTAATGCCGCAGAATCAGAGGTTTGCGTAGTAGCGGTCCCGGTCCTCAAAATCCCTGTAGGCGAACTTGGCGTCCTTCTTGCTGTGTGGGATGCGTCCGAAGGGGGCGTGGTCACTGAAGCAGCTGTCAAACACCTCGTCAACCACTCGCTCCGCCTCCTCCCTGCTCACCTTGCGTACGGCGAGGATGGAGCGCAGCGCTCGGCTCCGCACACACTCCTGCGGAAACAACACAATCCAGACACACTCAAAACAGCATCTCACTGAATGACAGCCGAGTGACGGAGGCAGAAGCGTTACCTGATGGTGCTCTTTGAGGCCAAAGTTAAATCTGGAAAACTCATTAACGAACGAACAGTCTCCGCTCAGATTGGCGGCACGGATCTGAGGAGTGAACAAACACACAGACATTTTAAAATGTCTGACAGATGAAGTCAGGGCTTTCCCACAGACGGTACGAACTCTCACCTCTGAACAGGCCAGATGTCTGAAGTCCGTGAACCAGTCGACTCGAGCCCTGCAGTGGTCGAAGGCGTGGATGAGCTCGTGCGTGACGACGCGGTTCATGTGAGCCTGCTGGTGGATGTTGTTCTGGCACAAGACGATCTGCAACGACACATCCGTTCAGACCGATATCACCATGTGTTTGGACTCGTAAAGCCGCTCTCTTCGACTCACCTGAGAGGTGGCGGCATCGAACCCGCCGCTGACGGTCCCGTCGCAGTCCTCACACGAGAAATGTCTGTCTTTATGAACTGCACTGAGAAGACATCAAACAGACATGTGATGCCAGACACTGACACCTGAGGGAAACTGAGGTGAAGCTTCTCTCTTACCAGCCGGAGGTTCTCATGGCCGCCAGCAGAAGTTTAGCATACGGACCTGAGCGACAGAGAGACTGACACTGAACAGCACGTTCACTTCATAGTGCGCTGCACAGTATGGAAGCCCATAAGACCAAAAATCATGCTTTGGTGAATCTCAAAGTCTCTCACATAATGAGATAAAGTCAAACTTATTGAGAAATTATGAGTCATAATTATGAGAAACTATGACAAAATTGTGAGATTAAATGTAAAAATTATTAGATAGTCAAAACTATGATGTAAAAATTAGTCAAAATCATGACAATGATGAGATTAAAACAGACATTTGAGATAAAAGGTCAAAATTATAATATTAAAATAGAAATTATGAGATAATTGTGAAAGTCAAAATATGACTCATAATTCTGATGCTTTCTTGTGTGGCACAAATGAGCCTCCATACAGCAGAGTTGATCTTGAACATTTCAAGCAGTTCATTTAATAAAGTCTATTGAATACTGTTGTTAGATGCACCCTAGAAACAATATATTTTTTAAACAAGTAAGCAGTGCGCTGCATGCACGCGCACAGATGATGTTCCCTTACTAGTGTCCATGGCGAACTGCAGCATGATGTGACACTTGTGTTTAAAGGTGAACAGACTCTCTCGGATCGAGTCCTGCTTGTACTTGCTGCCGGTTCGCTCGGGATATAAACTGTAGCCGTATTCCTCTTCCTTCGGTTTACCGTGCTGCTCCTCGCTCTGTTTGTTTTCATGCATCGGTTGTTTATTGCTATAATCATCCTCTTTGGTTCTACTTTGAGCCATTGCTTTGTGGTGCGCGTGTACGCAAAGGTCACGCGTGCGTCACTGAGTCACGTGATTGAAAGCAGGCGAAGGGTGACAGAGGATTAAAATATTTCAGTTATTAAAGGTGTTGAATTTCACTTAATCTACTTAGTGTAAGATTTTTTTTAAAAAATATTTGCTTTTTATCACGCGTGCTCTCAAAATAAGATACAGTCAAGTCTCCGTTTTTGTCTTTTCAAAATAAAAGCCCCAAATCTAAACGACATACGCAATAATTATAGTTCCACAGTCACGTATAGTATAAAATATATTAATGAATACAGAATCAACATCACTATATAATTATATATATTTATATATGTCGGTAAATATAGATAACATTTTTACTGTTCCGGAACCTACTGTTGCATTTTTTTCCCCGGCGCCATAACGTGTCTTACGTAAGACGTACTTTGTTCACGCATGCGCACAGATGAGTTTGTGCTGTCATGGCGCTGAACACAAACTATTGATCAAAACTCCTCATCATCATCACAGGTATGACACACACGTCTGGTTCTAATCTTTACTGCTGTTAAAATGGATGTTTTAAACCGATCCTTATTAGCTTCTCTATACAGGCGTTTATGAAACGTTTATAATTAGCAGTTAAACATTTTATATGTGTGTTAACAAGACAGTAACCCATGTTTTTACTAAAAGAATTTCAGATCACTCAGTTATGAGTTAATTATCCGTGTATGTGTGTAGATGAATCATTTAGCTCTGTACTTTAGTCATCTGTACATATATTCTTGTTTCTTATGGTCTCTCGCAGATACAGCGAATGTTCTGGAAGCTCAGACTTATGGAGGTTATAATATTTATTTAGATCCATAATTTCTTGACTTCTTCACTTATTAATCTGTGATTAAGTGTCTCTTTCAGTGCCACGTTGTTGTTAGTTTCCTTTTTAAACAGTTACCATGGTAACCGTAGCTTCCGCCAACATACCATAGTTAATAAAGTTGTTGTTTTTTTTACTGTAAAATTAGCGAAAATAATCATGGTAATGCAATAACCACTGCTCATACGTACTAAATATTAACATGAGTGCACACTATAGCATAACAACGCTCGCTTGTAACCATGGCAACCGCATAGCAACATACAAAACATCCTGATGTTTTACTGGCAATAACACTCTCGTTTTCTTCAGAATATGTTAAAATCATAATCAAATCACTAGTCTTGACAGAAGACATGTTACGTCAGCAAAGCAGAGCTCAAAACTGACCAGTGAATGAAAAACAGTGGTTTTGTCTGTCTTGTAATTGTTTTAAAATGTGTTGCAGGGAATGTCTGTTTGTCTGATGTGGTCTGAGAGCGTTAGAAGAGCGCCGTGATGTCGGGAAATAAAGCCGTGGAGCTGCAGATTCAGATGCGACAGAACGCAGAAGATCTGCAGAGCTTCATGAAGGAGCTGGACAACTGGGAGGAAGAGATCAAGAAGAAAGACCAGCAGCTTCGCACCGGAAACACCAACGAAACACCAGTAAAACTCTGATTCTGAGATGAAATCAAAAAGATTTGGGTCTTTGTTTGCTTAAGATTTTATTTTATTTCAGAAAACACTCCCGCCAGTGAGGAACAAAGATTATAAAAAGATAAAGAAGAGGGTGAAACGTCAGACTAACGGCGAGGGCGATCTGAAAGATCAAACGCAGACGCAGCGAATAAAATCCTACGATTATCAGGCCTGGGACAAATTTGATGTGGTAATATGATTCTGCATTCTGATTTATGACCACACTAATGTGCAGAATGATGTGATGATTTCAACTGCATTTTTGGGGAAAGTTACTAAAAGTGATGCGTTAGTCCCTAAAAAAGTAACTAATTACTGTAATTTTTATGGAAAGTAATGCGTCTTTTTGCAAGGGTTTAATGCATTCAACAACATAGCCGATATAACACACCTTCATTTTCTTCTACAAATACATTTTAATGCACGTTACTTGTAATGCGTTACTTTACTCGTTACATCAAAAGTAATCTAATCATGTTATGCACGTTACTTGTAATGCGTTACTTTACTCGTTACATCACAAAAGTAATCTGATTACGTAATGCACGTTACTTGTAATGCGTTACTTTACTCGTTACATTACAAAAGTAATCTGATTACGTAATGCACGTTACTTGTAATGTGTTACTTTACTCGTTACATCACAAAAGTAATCTGATTACGTAATGCACGTTACTTGTAATGTGTTACTTTACTCGTTACATCACAAAAGTAATCTGATTACGTAATGCACGTTACTTGTAATGTGTTACTTTACTCGTTACATCAAAAGTAATCTGATCATGTTATGCACGTTACTTGTAATGCGTTACTTTACTCGTTACATCACAAAAGTAATCTGATTACGTAATGCACGTTACTTGTAATGTGTTACTTTACTCGTTACATCAAAAGTAATCTAATCATGTTATGCACGTTACTTGTAATGCGTTACTTTACTCGTTACATTACAAAAGTAATCTGATTACGTAATGCACGTTACTTGTAATGTGTTACTTTACTCGTTACATCAAAAGTAATCTGATCATGTTATGCACGTTACTTGTAATGCGTTACTTTACTCGTTACATCACAAAAGTAATCTGATTACGTAATGCACGTTACTTGTAATGCGTTACTTTACTTGTTACATCACAGAAGTAATCTGAATACGTAATGCACGTTACTTGTAATGCGTTACTTTACTCGTTACATCAAAAGTAATCTGATCATGTTATGCACGTTACTTGTAATGCGTTACTTTACTCGTTACATCACAAAAGTAATCTGATTACGTAATGCACGTTACTTGTAATGCGTTACTTTACTCGTTACATCACAAAAGTAATCTGATTACGTAATGCACGTTACTTGTAATGCGTTACTTTACTCGTTACATCACAAAAGTAATCTGATTATGTAATGCACGTTACTTGTAATGCGTTACTTTACTCGTTACATCACAAAAGTAATCTGATTACGTAATGCACGTTACTTGTAATGCGTTACTTTACTCGTTACATCAAAAGTAATCTGATCATGTTATGCACGTTACTTGTAATGCGTTACTTTACTCGTTACATCACAGAAGTAATCTGAATACGTAATGCACGTTACTTGTAATGCGTTACTTTACTCGTTACATCACAGAAGTAATCTGAATACGTAATGCACGTTACTTGTAATGCGTTACTTTACTCGTTACATCACAAAAGTAATCTGATTACGTAATGCACGTTACTTGTAATGCGTTACTTTACTCGTTACATCACAAAAGTAATCTGATTATGTAATGCACGTTACTTGTAATGCGTTACTTTACTCGTTACATCAAAAGTAATCTGATCATGTTATGCACGTTACTTGTAATGCGTTACTTTACTCGTTACATCACAGAAGTAATCTGAATACGTAATGCACGTTACTTGTAATGCGTTACTTTACTCGTTACATCAAAAGTAATCTGATTACGTAATGCACATTACTTGTAATGCGTTACTTTACTCGTTACATCACAGAAGTAATCTGAATACGTAATGCACGTTACTTGTAATGCGTTACTTTACTCGTTACATCACAAAAGTAATCTGATTACGTAATGCACGTTACTTGTAATGCGTTACTTTACTCGTTACATCACAAAAGTAATCTGATTACGTAATGCACGTTACTTGTAATGTGTTACTTTACTCGTTACATCAAAAGTAATCTGATCATGTTATGCACGTTACTTGTAATGCGTTACTTTACTCGTTACATCACAAAAGTAATCTGATTACGTAATGCACGTTACTTGTAATGCGTTACTTTACTCGTTACATCACAAAAGTAATCTGATTACGTAATGCACGTTACTTGTAATGTGTTACTTTACTCGTTACATCAAAAGTAATCTGATCATGTTATGCACGTTACTTGTAATGCGTTACTTTACTCGTTACATCACAAAAGTAATCTGATTACGTAATGCACGTTACTTGTAATGCGTTACTTTACTCGTTACATCACAAAAGTAATCTGATTACGTAATGCACGTTACTTGTAATGCGTTACTTTACTCGTTACATCACAAAAGTAATCTGATTACGTAATGCACGTTACTTGTAATGCATTACTTTACTCGTTACATCACAAAAGTAATCTGATTACGTAATGCACGTTACTTGTAATGTGTTACTTTACTCGTTACATCAAAAGTAATCTGATTATGTAATGCACGTTACTTGTAATGCGTTACTTTACTCGTTACATCACAAAAGTAATCTGATTACGTAATGCACGTTACTTGTAATGCGTTACTTTACTCGTTACATCACAAAAGTAATCTGATTATGTAATGCACGTTACTTGTAATGCGTTACTTTACTCGTTACATCACAGAAGTAATCTGAATACGTAATGCACGTTACTTGTAATGCGTTACTTTACTCGTTACATCAAAAGTAATCTGATCATGTTATGCACGTTACTTGTAATGCGTTACTTTACTCGTTACATCAAAAGTAATCTGATCATGTTATGCACGTTACTTGTAATGCGTTACTTTACTCGTTACATCACAGAAGTAATCTGAATACGTAATGCACGTTACTTGTAATGCGTTACTTTACTCGTTACATCACAGAAGTAATCTGAATACGTAATGCACGTTACTTGTAATGCGTTACTTTACTCGTTACATCAAAAGTAATCTGATTACGTAATGCACATTACTTGTAATGCGTTACTTTACTCGTTACATCACAGAAGTAATCTGAATACGTAATGCACGTTACTTGTAATGCGTTACTTTACTCGTTACATCACAGAAGTAATCTGAATACGTAATGCACGTTACTTGTAATGCGTTACTTTACTCGTTACATCAAAAGTAATCTGATTACGTAATGCACATTACTTGTAATGTGTTACTTGTTACATCACAAAAGTAATCTGATTACGTAATGCACATTACTTGTAATGTGTTACTTGTTACATCACAAAAGTAATCTGATTACGTAATGCACATTACTTGTAATGTGTTACTCGTTACATCACAAAAGTAATCTGATTGCATGCTTGTAATGCATTACCCTAAACACTGTTCACCAATGAACATTGTTTGTTTGCAGGAAAAGACTCTGGAGTCCATGGACACAGAGGAGAGCCCGGTGCAATCCAATGAATCTGACTCTGAAGCGATTCAGGTGGACAGAGATCTGGCGCTCACTGAGAAAGAGAAGGTATGACGTCACCACTGAGAATTCATCATGAAATATGCTTTTATACAGTCGTACATGAGTGTCTGTGATGTCTCAGGGGAATCAGTTCTTCAAGGACGGCCGGTATGACAGCGCCATCGAGTGCTACACCAGAGCGATGGACGCCGATCCCTACAACCCCGTCCTGCCCACTAACAGAGCGGCCTGTTTCTTCAGACTGAAAAAGTATGTCTCCGTCCTTCATTCAGTTGTGTGTTTAGATGGATCATTCCTGACGTGAGAGTTTCTGTGCCGCAGGTACGCCGTGGCAGAGTCAGACTGTCATTTGGCGATCGCTCTGGACAGTAAATATGTGAAAGCTTACGTCAGGAGAGCGGCGACACGCGCAGCTCTGAAGAAACATCAGGAAGCTCTTGAAGGTCTGCAGATCACAGCTGTTTATCAGCATCCTTATACAGGGTTTGTGATGGAAGTATAATAAACATTTATCTAGTTCTGCTCATCCTGTTAATCCAGATTATGAAATGGTTCTCAAATTGGATCCTGAAAACTCAGAGGCGCGGAATGAAATCCAGAAACTCCAGCAGGTGTGTTACTGATCCACAGTTTCAGAAATGCATGTAGATTGAGTTCTCAGATGGATCCGTCAGTGTCCGTTGCTTCGCTTCAGGTCTTGGAATCAAGCGGACAGACGCCAGAGAAGAGCGAGAGCGTTACTGCTGCTGCGCCGACGGCGCTGGATCCGTTACAACAGCAACGTCTGCAGGAACAGAAGAGAAAACAGGAAGCTGTCATGCAGAAAGACAGGGTGAGATGCGTCTCTTAATCGTCATGTCATTGAGCAGATCAGATGAACGCTGACACAATGTTTCTCGATGTGCCAGGGAAATGCTTACTTTAAAGAAGGCAAGTACGAGGCGGCTGTGGAGTGCTACTCTAAAGGAATGGAAGCGGACGGCACCAACGCCCTGCTGCCCGCTAACAGAGCCATGGCGTACCTCAAACTTCACAAGTGAGGAAATGTTTACTACCTAGTGCATACTTGTCTTGTAGTGTGTACTGTGTAGTCTGTAAGAGTCTGGTGTTTCTGTGCAGGTACAGTGAGGCTGAGCAGGACTGCAGCGCGGCCGTCGCTCTGGACGCCACGTACGCCAAAGCCTTCGCCAGACGCGCGACAGCCAGAGCCGCTTTAGGGAAGATCAGAGAAGCCAAAGAAGGTTGATGCTCCATCTGTTCAGTCGCTTTTCACAGCCGAATCCTTGTTTTTGAGGAAAACACGTTTTATGTTTGCTTGTAGATTTTGAGCAGGTTCTGAAGCTCGAGCCGGGAAACAAACAAGCCGTAAATGAGATCGAGAAACTCACAGTGGTACGTGATACAGATCTGCATGAATCTCTGCTGCACAATTCTGTGATTTTCTGCTCAATATTTATTTAAATCAGACTTTTGCGATTTGATAACCAACTCTAGTCTGATCTGTTTCCCTGTATATCTGTGTGTGTTGGTCAGGAGATGAGCAGCAGCGGTCTCATGGATCCAGTGGAGAACACACAGAGAAGAACCATCCAGCCCATCAATAAACCTGAACATCTCAGATCCACCGTGAGTCCGTGATATGAAGAGGAACTGATGTCGTTTTTATTTGATTTATTCACCTCTAGCATTCCTTGTGTCACGTGTGTTTGTGTCGTGTCAGAAACCGTTGCGGAGGATGGACATACAGGAGATATCACCGTCCGTTGAGCCTCACAGGTCTGCCGTCACGTCTTCACCCCATCCCAAGATCCAGAAGATCGAGGAGATCTCCGACGCTCCGTCCAGGTCGGTGATCTGATGAACAGACGTGATCAGACCATCAGGCCGGAGTGAGTCTGACGCGTTCATTCTCTTGTGTTTCAGGGCTTCGTCTGCAGGTTCTGAATCGATTCCTCCTCCACCCAGCAACAGTTTTCAGCTGGAGGCCGACCTCAGGAAGATCAGCCGCCACCCACAATCCACTTACAGATATTTAAAGGTACCGTCAAGTGCCGCCCACCGTCTTCACATGTCCTTTATCTGTGCTTCTCACTGCAACATTCACCATTTCAGCAAATCAGCCCAGACGCTTATCCGAAGATCTTCCAGAACTCTCTGGAGCCTGATGTTCTCAACCTCATGCTCAAGACCTTCCACAGCTTCTACATTCAGTGAGTACGAGACAAACAGCAGAAAACCGGACAGATGTTGATAGACTCGTGTCGTAGGACTCGTTCACACCCGGAATGATAACTATATTAGCGTCCACACCAGCACACAATATCGTTCTGTTTATTAAAAGCGCTGCAGTTTTATCGTCTGCCTCTTTAAATGCTCGAGCTCTTTAAAGCAGGATGGATTCTGATTGGCTGTCAGTGTTTTTATCGTTTATCAGCTGGAAGAAAATTACTCTGAAAGTGATTTATGGTTATAGTTATCGTTCTCTGTGTGAATGGGCGTTTACTCTGTCATTTCAGACATGAAGATGCGTCTCTTCTGCTGGCCGTCCTGAGGAGCCTGGCGAGTGTGAGGAGGTTCGACATGGCCGTCATGTTCATGTCGCCCGCGGAGAAGAAAAGTACAAACACACACACACACACACACACACTGAGTGTCGTGTCCTCGGCGCTGAATAATAATCTCTTTTCTTCTTTCAGTGCTGCAGGAGCTGTTTGACTGGATTCACCGCGCAGGTCTGACAGACCCTTCAGTTCAAGACCTACAGAAGAAATACGGCCTCTGACCTCTACAGGATCATCTGTTTAGATATAGTGTTTGAGCTCTTAAAGTCAACTTGATCTCAGACCCGAACCAAAGTGATGTAAATGCATAAGATGCCTCAGAACGGACGCTCGGTGCCTTTGAACTGGTTCATTTCTGTATGTGTTTGAAGACATTTGTGTTGCTTCAGTTCATGTGTCTGACTGGTTCCGGATGATGGAACATCTTTCAGAATCTGCTCCTGTTGTTCTGAATGCTGCAGTATTGAAAGTCAACATGAAATCCAAATGGACTCATTCCTGTTCATATTGTAAATGATTCTTTCGGTACACAAATAAAAATATCTTTCATCCGAATAGGATCTACTGCAAACTCATGTTCAGACTCTGATATGAAAATCACATCCCATCCTAGATGTACTTTCCTCATTAAAAGTAGTTTTACTGTGAAATATGTCATGTGACACTCTTCTGTTTGAGAAAAAGACAAAAACAGAATCTAATTAGTATTTTTGTTTTGATAAAATTTCAGCATGTGGTTATCAACAGCACAAATTTGTACGTTTGACAAGAGTAATATGATCATAAATAGTGAGTCTTGATGAAATTACATTTGAATGATTTTCATTCCCATAAAACCTCATAACAGTCACGTCACTGTATGTTAAATAGTGTCGTGTGAATAAAGTCTGTCTCTGGAGACTCTTAGATCATAAATCAGCTCATACGAGACTCAGAAACGACAAACCAAACCGACCATCAGCTCTCGACATGAATCAGAAAACACTGAAGATGATTTATTCTCAGGAATCGATGAGTCCTGAGTCTCAGAGCAGATGAGAAGCTTCTCAGAGCTTTACAGAGACTATCTGACTGACCAAGATCACATGATGCTTGTGAAAAGATCAGAGTCTCAGTCACGTGGCTGTGATTTATTTAGATAAAAGTGTCAGCTAAATTATTATAATGTGTTTTTGGCTGAACATTGACAGAAACGGGTAAAAAAAATTATGTGTAAGTAAAAGTGTCAGAGGTGCGAGTGTCGCCCTCATCTGGAAAATTCAGGTTCAGTTCTCACTTTTGGTGTTTTTGTTTTTTGTTTTTTTATACTAAAAAGGAAGGAGGTTACTGGAAAGTGCTTCTGTGGCTCAGAAGTCTGAGCATTGCTTCTTTACATGGAGGTTAAAATCTCTCTTCTGAGGTGGAAGATTCTTTATTTTCATTGGAGCTGAAAGATCAACTGAGACTCCTCCTAAAAAGAAGTTTGGAAATTTAACTCCTTAAAAGAAGAGGCTCAAGTGGCTCAGCGGGTCAGTACTTAACGTGAGGAATCCTGGTTCAATTCTCACGTTTGCGGTGAAAAATGTTGGTTTTATTGGTTTGCTTGATCAATTGAGACAAAACTTCTGCCAAAAAGAAAATCTTGCAAGCATGAAGCTCCAGTGGATCAGTAGTGTGAGCGTTACGGTTCGAATCTCACTGTTTGTAGTGAAATTCTTTAAATTCACTGGTTTTGTCCAAATAAAAAAGACATGTCCCCCAAAAAAGAGGTGCGATCATTGAAGCTCCAGTAGCTCAGCGGTCTGAGTGTTGGTCTTTGACGTGGACGATCCTGGTTTGAATCTTGTTCTTTGTTGTAAAAAAGCTTTAGTTTGACTAGTTTTGTCCAAATAAAAAAGACATGTCCCCCAAAAAAGAGGTGTTATCATTGAAGCTCCAGTAGCTCAGCGGTCTGAGTGTTGGTCTTTGACGTAGACAATCCTGGTTTGAATCTTGTTCTTTGTTGTAAAAATGCTTTAGTTTGACTAGTTTTGTCCAAATAAAAAAGACATGTCCCCCAAAAAAGAGGTGTTATCATTGAAGCTCCAGTAGCTCAGCGGTCTGAGTGTTGGTCTTTGACGTGGACGATCCTGGTTTGAATCTTGTTCTTTGTTGTAAAAATGCTTTAGTTTGACTAGTTTTGTCCAAATAAAAAAGACATGTCCCCCAAAAAAGAGGTGTTATCATTGAAGCTCCAGTAGCTCAGTGGTCTGAGTGTTGGTCTTTGACGTGGACAATCCTGGTTTGAATCTTGTTCTTTGTTGTAAAAATGCTTTAGTTTGACTAGTTTTGTCCAAATAAAAAAAGACATGTCCCCCAAAAAAGAGGTGTTATCATTGAAGCTCCAGTAGCTCAGCGGTCTGAGTGTTGGTCTTTGACGTGGACAATCCTGGTTTGAATCTTGTTCTTTGTTGTAAAAATGCTTTAGTTTGACTAGTTTTGTCCAAATAAAAAAAGACATGTCCCCCAAAAAAGAGGTGTTATCATTGAAGCTCCAGTAGCTCAGCGGTCTGAGTGTTGGTCTTTGACGTGGACAATCCTGGTTTGAATCTTGTTCTTTGTTGTAAAAATGCTTTAGTTTGACTAGTTTTGTCCAAATAAAAAAAGACATGTCCCCCAAAAAAGAGGTGTTATCATTGAAGCTCCAGTAGCTCAGCGGTCTGAGTGTTGGTCTTTGACGTGGACAATCCTGGTTTGAATCTTGTTCTTTGTTGTAAAAATGCTTTAGTTTGACTAGTTTTGTCCAAATAAAAAAGACATGTCCCCCAAAAAAGAGTTGTTATCATTGAAGCTCCAGTAGCTCAGCGGTCTGAGTGTTGGTCTTTGACGTGGACAATCCTGGTTTGAATCTTGTTCTTTGTTGTAAAAATGCTTTAGTTTGACTAGTTTTGTCCAAATAAAAAAAGACATGTCCCCCAAAAAAGAGGTGTAATCATTGAAGCTCCAGTAGCTCAGCGGTCTGAGTGTTGGTCTTTGACGTGGACAATCCTGGTTTGAATCTTGTTCTTTGTTGTAAAAATGCTTTAGTTTGACTAGTTTTGTCCAAATAAAAAAAGACATGTCCCCCAAAAAAGAGGTGCACTCTTTGAAGCTCCAGTAGCTCAGCGGTCTGAGTGTTGGTCTTTGACGTGGACAGTTCTGGTTTGAATCTTGTTCTTTGTTGTAAAAATGCTTTAGTTTGACTAGTTTTGTCCAAATAAAAAAAGACATGTCCCCCAAAAAAGAAGTGTGATCATTGAAGCTCCAGTAGCTCAGCGGTCTGAGTGTTGGTCTTTGACGTAGACAGTTCTGGTTTGAATCTTGTTCTTTGTTGTAAAAATGCTTTAGTTTGACTAGTTTTGTCCAAATAAAAAAGACATGTCCCCCAAAAAAGAGGTGTTATCACTGAAGCTCCAGTAGCTCAGCGGTCTGAGTGTTGGTCTTTGACGTAGACAATCCTGGTTTGAATCTTGTTCTTTGTTGTAAAAATGCTTTAGTTTGACTAGTTTTGTCCAAATAAAAAAGACATGTCCCCCAAAAAAGAGGTGTTATCATTGAAGCTCCAGTAGCTCAGCGGTCTGAGTGTTGGTCTTTGACGTAGACAATCCTGGTTTGAAGCTTGTTCTTTGTTGTAAAAATGCTTTAGTTTGACTAGTTTTGTCCAAATAAAAAAGACATGTCCCCCAAAAAAGAGGTGTTATCATTGAAGCTCCAGTAGCTCAGCGGTCTGAGTGTTGGTCTTTGACGTAGACAATCCTGGTTTGAAGCTTGTTCTTTGTTGTAAAAATGCTTTAGTTTGACTAGTTTTGTCCAAATAAAAAAGACATGTCCCCCAAAAAAGAGGTGTTATCTTTGAAGCTCCAGTAGCTCAGCGGTCTGAGTGTTGGTCTTTGACGTGGACAATCCTGGTTTGAATCTTGTTCTTTGTTGTAAAAATGCTTTAGTTTGACTAGTTTTGTCCAAATAAAAAAGACATGTCCCCCAAAAAAGAGGTGTTATCATTGAAGCTCCAGTAGCTCAGAGGTCTGAGTGTTGGTCTTTGACGTGAACAATCCTGGTTTGAATCTTGTTCTTTGTTGTAAAAATGCTTTAGTTTGACTAGTTTTGTCCAAATAAAAAAAGACATGTCCCCCAAAAAAGAGGTGCAGTCTTTGAAGCTCCAGTAGCTCAGCGGTCTGAGTGTTGGTCTTTGACGTAGACAGTTCTGGTTTGAATCTTGTTCTTTGTTGTAAAAATGCTTTAGTTTGACTAGTTTTGTCCAAATAAAAAAGACATGTCCCCCAAAAAAGAGGTGTTATCATTGAAGCTCCAGTAGCTCAGCGGTCTGAGTGTTGGTCTTTGACGTGGACAATCCTGGTTTGAATCTTGTTCTTTGTTGTAAAAATGCTTTAGTTTGACTAGTTTTGTCCAAATAAAAAAGACATGTCCCCCAAAAAAGAGGTGTTATCATTGAAGCTCCAGTAGCTCAGCGGTCTGAGTGTTGGTCTTTGACGTGGACAATCCTGGTTTGAATCTTGTTCTTTGTTGTAAAAATGCTTTAGTTTGACTAGTTTTGTCCAAATAAAAAAAGACATGTCCCCCAAAAAAGAGGTGTAATCATTGAAGCTCCAGTAGCTCAGCGGTCTGAGTGTTGGTCTTTGACGTGGACAATCCTGGTTTGAATCTTGTTCTTTGTTGTAAAAATGCTTTAGTTTGACTAGTTTTGTCCAAATAAAAAAAGACATGTCCCCCAAAAAAGAGGTGCACTCTTTGAAGCTCCAGTAGCTCAGCGGTCTGAGTGTTGGTCTTTGACGTGGACAGTTATGGTTTGAATCTTGTTCTTTGTTGTAAAAATGCTTTAGTTTGACTAGTTTTGTCCAAATAAAAAAGACATGTCCCCCAAAAAAGAGGTGTTATCATTGAAGCTCCAGTAGCTCAGCGGTCTGAGTGTTGGTCTTTGACGTGGACAGTTCTGGTTTGAATCTTGTTCTTTGTTGTAAAAATGCTTTAGTTTGACTAGTTTTGTCCAAATAAAAAAAGACATGTCCCCCAAAAAAGAAGTGTGATCATTGAAGCTCCAGTAGCTCAGCGGTCTGAGTGTTGGTCTTTGACGTAGACAGTTCTGGTTTGAATCTTGTTCTTTGTTGTAAAAATGCTTTAGTTTGACTAGTTTTGTCCAAATAAAAAAGACATGTCCCCCAAAAAAGAGGTGTTATCACTGAAGCTCCAGTAGCTCAGCGGTCTGAGTGTTGGTCTTTGACGTAGACAATCCTGGTTTGAATCTTGTTCTTTGTTGTAAAAATGCTTTAGTTTGACTAGTTTTGTCCAAATAAAAAAGACATGTCCCCCAAAAAAGAGGTGTTATCATTGAAGCTCCAGTAGCTCAGCGGTCTGAGTGTTGGTCTTTGACGTAGACAATCCTGGTTTGAAGCTTGTTCTTTGTTGTAAAAATGCTTTAGTTTGACTAGTTTTGTCCAAATAAAAAAGACATGTCCCCCAAAAAAGAGGTGTTATCATTGAAGCTCCAGTAGCTCAGCGGTCTGAGTGTTGGTCTTTGACGTAGACAATCCTGGTTTGAAGCTTGTTCTTTGTTGTAAAAATGCTTTAGTTTGACTAGTTTTGTCCAAATAAAAAAGACATGTCCCCCAAAAAAGAGGTGTTATCTTTGAAGCTCCAGTAGCTCAGCGGTCTGAGTGTTGGTCTTTGACGTGGACAATCCTGGTTTGAATCTTGTTCTTTGTTGTAAAAATGCTTTAGTTTGACTAGTTTTGTCCAAATAAAAAAGACATGTCCCCCAAAAAAGAGGTGTTATCATTGAAGCTCCAGTAGCTCAGAGGTCTGAGTGTTGGTCTTTGACGTGAACAATCCTGGTTTGAATCTTGTTCTTTGTTGTAAAAATGCTTTAGTTTGACTAGTTTTGTCCAAATAAAAAAAGACATGTCCCCCAAAAAAGAGGTGCAGTCTTTGAAGCTCCAGTAGCTCAGCGGTCTGAGTGTTGGTCTTTGACGTAGACAGTTCTGGTTTGAATCTTGTTCTTTGTTGTAAAAATGCTTTAGTTTGACTAGTTTTGTCCAAATAAAAAAGACATGTCCCCCAAAAAAGAGGTGTTATCATTGAAGCTCCAGTAGCTCAGCGGTCTGAGTGTTGGTCTTTGACGTGGACAATCCTGGTTTGAATCTTGTTCTTTGTTGTAAAAATGCTTTAGTTTGACTAGTTTTGTCCAAATAAAAAAGACATGTCCCCCAAAAAAGAGGTGTTATCATTGAAGCTCCAGTAGCTCAGCGGTCTGAGTGTTGGTCTTTGACGTAGACAATTCTGGTTTGAATCTTGTTCTTTGTTGTAAAAATGCTTTAGTTTGACTAGTTTTGTCCAAATAAAAAAGACATGTCCCCCAAAAAAGAGGTGTTGTCATTGAAGCTCCAGTAGCTCAGCGGTCTGAGTGTTGGTCTTTGACGTGGACAATCCTGGTTTGAATCTTGTTCTTTGTTGTAAAAATGCTTTAGTTTGACTAGTTTTGTCCAAATAAAAAAAGACATGTCCCCCAAAAAAGAGGTGCGCTCTTTGAAGCTCCAGTAGCTCAGCGGTCTGAGTGTTGGTGTTTGACGTAGACAGTTCTGGTTTGAATCTTGTTCTTTGTTGTAAAAATGCTTTAGTTTGACTAGTTTTGTCCAAATAAAAAAGACATGTCCCCCAAAAAAGAGGTGTGATCTTTGAAGCTCCAGTAGCTCAGCGGTCTGAGTGTTGGTCTTTGACGTGGACAATCCTGGTTTGAATCTTGTTCTTTGTTGTAAAAATGCTTTAGTTTGACTAGTTTTGTCCAAATAAAAAAAGACATGTCCCCCAAAAAAGAAGTGTGAGCATTGAAGCTCCAGTAGCTCAGCGGTCTGAGTGTTGGTCTTTGACGTGGACAATTCTGGTTTGAATCTTGTTCTTTGTTGTAAAAATGCTTTAGTTTGACTAGTTTTTTCCAAATAAAAAAAGACATGTCCCCCAAAAAAGAGGTGTAATCATTGAAGCTCCAGTAGCTCAGTGGTCTGAGTGTTGGTCTTTGACGTAGACAGTTCTGGTTTGAATCTTGTTCTTTGTTGTAAAAATGCTTTAGTTTGACTAGTTTTGTCCAAATAAAAAAGACATGTCCCCCAAAAAAGAGGTGTTATCTTTGAAGCTCCAGTAGCTCAGCGGTCTGAGTGTTGGTCTTTGACGTAGACAATCCTGGTTTGAATCTTGTTCTTTGTTGTAAAAATGCTTTAGTTTGACTAGTTTTGTCCAAATAAAAAAGACATGTCTCCCAAAAAAGAGGTGCTATCATTGAAGCTCCAGTAGCTCAGCGGTCTGAGTGTTGGTCTTTGACGTAGACAATCCTGGTTTGAATCTTGTTCTTTGTTATAAAAATGCTTTAGTTTGATTAGTTTTGTCCAAATAAAAAAGACATGTCCCCCAAAAAAGAGGTGCGATCTTTGAAGCTCCAGTAGCTCAGCGGTCTGAGTGTTGGTCTTTGACGTAGACAATCCTGGTTTGAATCTTGTTCTTTGTTGTAAAAATGATTTAGTTTGACTAGTTTTGTCCAAATAAAAAAGACATGTCCCCCAAAAAAGAGGTGCGATCTTCGAAGCTCCAGTAGCTCAGCGGTCTGAGTGTTGGTCTTTGACGTAGACAATTCTGGTTTGAATCTTGTTCTTTGTTGTAAAAATGCTTTAGTTTGACTAGTTTTGTCCAAATAAAAAAGACATGTCCCCCAAAAAAGAGGTGTTATCATTGAAGCTCCAGTAGCTCAGCGGTCTGAGTGTTGGTCTTTGACGTGGACAATCCTGGTTTGAATCTTGTTCTTTGTTGTAAAAATGCTTTAGTTTGACTAGTTTTGTCCAAATAAAAAAGACATGTCCCCCAAAAAAGAGGTGTTATCATTGAAGCTCCAGTAGCTCAGCGGTCTGAGTGTTGGTCTTTGACGTGGACAATCCTGGTTTGAATCTTGTTCTTTGTTGTAAAAATGCTTTAGTTTGATTAGTTTTGTCCAAATAAAAAAGACATGTCCCCCAAAAAAGAGGTGTTATCATTGAAGCTCCAGTAGCTCAGCGGTCTGAGTGTTGGTCTTTGACGTGGACAATCCTGGTTTGAATCTTGTTCTTTGTTGTAAAAATGTTTTAGTTTGACTAGTTTTGTCCAAATAAAAAAGACATGTCCCCCAAAAAAGAGGTGTTACCATTGAAGCTCCAGTAGCTCAGCGGTCTGAGTGTTGGTCTTTGACGTAGACAATCCTGGTTTGAATCTTGTTCTTTGTTGTAAAAATGCTTTAGTTTGACTAGTTTTGTCCAAATAAAAAAAGACATGTCCCCCAAAAAAGAGGTGCGATCTTTGAAGCTCCAGTAGCTCAGCGGTCTGAGTGTTGGTATTTGACGTAGACAGTTCTGGTTTGAATCTTGTTCTTTGTTGTAAAAATGTTTTAGTTTGACTAGTTTTGTCCAAATAAAAAAGACATGTCCCCCAAAAAAGAGGTGCGATCTTTGAAGCTCCAGTAGCTCAGCGGTCTGAGTGTTGGTCTTTGACGTAGACAATTCTGGTTTGAATCTTGTTCTTTGTTGTAAAAATGTTTTAGTTTGACTAGTTTTGTCCAAATAAAAAAGACATGTCCCCCAAAAAAGAGGTGTTATCATTGAAGCTCCAGTAGCTCAGCGGTCTGAGTGTTGGTCTTTGACGTAGACAATTCTGGTTTGAATCTTGTTCTTTGTTGTAAAAATGCTTTAGTTTGACTAGTTTTGTCCAAATAAAAAAGACATGTCCCCCAAAAAAGAGGTGTTATCATTGAAGCTCCAGTAGCTCAGCGGTCTGAGTGTTGGTCTTTGACGTGGACAGTTCTGGTTTGAATCTTGTTCTTTGTTGTAAAAATGCTTTAGTTTGACTAGTTTTGTCCAAATAAAAAAGACATGTCCCCCAAAAAAGAGGTGTTATCATTGAAGCTCCAGTAGCTCAGCGGTCTGAGTGTTGGTCTTTGACGTAGACAATCCTGGTTTGAATCTTGTTCTTTGTTGTAAAAATGTTTTAGTTTGACTAGTTTTGTCCAAATAAAAAAGACATGTCCCCCAAAAAAGAGGTGCGATCTTTGAAGCTCCAGTAGCTCAGCGGTCTGAGTGTTGGTCTTTGACGTAGACAGTTCTGGTTTGAATCTTGTTCTTTGTTGTAAAAATGCTTTAGTTTGACTAGTTTTGTCCAAATAAAAAAGACATGTCCCCCAAAAAAGAGGTGCGATCTTTGAAGCTCCAGTAGCTCAGCGGTCTGAGTGTTGGTCTTTGACGTGGACAATCCTGGTTTGAATCTTGTTCTTTGTTGTAAAAAAGCTTTAGTTTGACTAGTTTTGTCCAAATAAAAAAAGACATGTCCCCCAAAAAAGAGGTGCACTCTTTGAAGCTCCAGTAGCTCAGCGGTCTGAGTGTTGGTCTTTGACGTAGACAGTTCTGCTTTGAATCTTGTTCTTTGTTGTAAAAATGCTTTCGTTTGACTAGTTTTGTCCAAATAAAAAAGACATGTCCCCCAAAAAAGAGGTGCGATCTTTGAAGCTCCAGTAGCTCAGCGGTCTGAGTGTTGGTCTTTGACGTAGACAATCCTGGTTTGAATCTTGTTCTTTGTTGTAAAAATGCTTTAGTTTGACTAGTTTTGTCCAAATAAAAAAGACATGTCCCCCAAAAAAGAGGTGTTATCATTGAAGCTCCAGTAGCTCAGCGGTCTGAGTGTTGGTCTTTGACGTAGACAATCCTGGTTTGAATCTTGTTCTTTGTTGTAAAAATGCTTTAGTTTGACTAGTTTTGTCCAAATAAAAAAGACATGTCCCCCAAAAAAGAGGTGTGATCTTTGAAGCTCCAGTAGCTCAGCGGTCTGAGTGTTGGTCTTTGACGTGGACAATCCTGGTTTGAATCTTGTTCTTTGTTGTAAAAATGTTTTAGTTTGACTAGTTTTGTCCAAATAAAAAAGACATGTCCCCCAAAAAAGAGGTGCGATCTTTGAAGCTCCAGTAGCTCAGTGGTCTGAGTGTTGGTCTTTGACGTAGACAGTTCTGCTTTGAATCTTGTTCTTTGTTGTAAAAATGCTTTAGTTTGACTAGTTTTGTCCAAATAAAAAAGACATGTCCCCCAAAAAAGAGGTGCGATCTTTGAAGCTCCAGTAGCTCAGCGGTCTGAGTGTTGGTCTTTGACGTAGACAATCCTGGTTTGAATCTTGTTCTTTGTTGTAAAAATGCTTTAGTTTGACTAGTTTTGTCCAAATAAAAAAGACATGTCCCCCAAAAAAGAGGTGTTATCATTGAAGCTCCAGTAGCTCAGCGGTCTGAGTGTTGGTCTTTGACGTAGACAATCCTGGTTTGAATCTTGTTCTTTGTTGTAAAAATGCTTTAGTTTGACTAGTTTTGTCCAAATAAAAAAAGACATGTCCCCCAAAAAAGAGGTGCGATCTTTGAAGCTCCAGTAGCTCAGCGGTCTGAGTGTTGGTCTTTGACGTAGACAATCCTGGTTTGAATCTTGTTCTTTGTTGTAAAAATGCTTTAGTTTGACTAGTTTTGTCCAAATAAAAAAGACATGTCCCCCAAAAAAGAGGTGCAGTCTTTGAAGCTCCAGTAGCTCAGCGGTCTGAGTGTTGGTCTTTGACGTAGACAGTTCTGGTTTGAATCTTGTTCTTTGTTGTAAAAATGCTTTAGTTTGACTAGTTTTGTCCAAATAAAAAAGACATGTCCCCCAAAAAAGAGGTGTGATCATTGAAGCTCCAGTAGCTCAGCGGTCTGAGTGTTGGTCTTTGACGTAGACAGTTCTGGTTTGAATCTTGTTCTTTGTTGTAAAAATGCTTTAGTTTGACTAGTTTTGTCCAAATAAAAAAGACATGTCCCCCAAAAAAGAGGTACAATCTTTGAAGCTCCAGTAGCTCAGCGGTCTGAGTGTTGGTCTTTGATGTGGACAATCCTGGTTTGAATCTTGTTCTTTGTTGTAAAAATGCTTTAGTTTGACTAGTTTTGTCCAAATAAAAAAAGACATGTCCCCCAAAAAAGAGGTGCGCTCTTTGAAGCTCCAGTAGCTCAGCGGTCTGAGTGTTGGTCTTTGACGTGGACAATCCTGGTTTGAATCTTGTTCTTTGTTGTAAAAATGCTTTAGTTTGACTAGTTTTGTCCAAATAAAAAAGACATGTCCCCCAAAAAAGAGGTGTTATCATTGAAGCTCCAGTAGCTCAGCGGTCTGAGTGTTGGTCTTTGACGTGGACAATCCTGGTTTGAATCTTGTTCTTTGTTGTAAAAATGCTTTAGTTTGACTAGTTTTGTCCAAATAAAAAAAGACATGTCCCCCAAAAAAGAGGTGTTATCATTGAAGCTCCAGTAGCTCAGCGGTCTGAGTGTTGGTCTTTGACGTAGACAATCCTGGTTTGAATCTTGTTCTTTGTTGTAAAAATGCTTTAGTTTGACTAGTTTTGTCCAAATAAAAAAGACATGTCCCCCAAAAAAGAGGTGTTATCATTGAAGCTCCAGTAGCTCAGCGGTCTGAGTGTTGGTCTTTGACGTGGACAATCCTGGTTTGAATCTTGTTCTTTGTTGTAAAAATGCTTTAGTTTGACTAGTTTTGTCCAAATAAAAAAGACATGTCCCCCAAAAAAGAGGTGTTATCATTGAAGCTCCAGTAGCTCAGCGGTCTGAGTGTTGGTCTTTGACGTGGACAATCCTGGTTTGAATCTTGTTCTTTGTTGTAAAAATGCTTTAGTTTGACTAGTTTTGTCCAAATAAAAAAGACATGTGCTCCAAAAAAGAGGTGTGATCATTGAAGCTCCAGTAGCTCAGCGGTCTGAGTGTTGGTCTTTGACGTGGACAATCCTGGTTTGAATCTTGTTCTTTGTTGTAAAAATGCTTTAGTTTGACTAGTTTTGTCCAAATAAAAAAAGACATGTCCCCCAAAAAAGAGGTGTTATCATTGAAGCTCCAGTAGCTCAGCGGTCTGAGTGTTGGTCTTTGACGTAGACAATTCTGGTTTGAATCTTGTTCTTTGTTGTAAAAATGTTTTAGTTTGACTAGTTTTGTCCAAATAAAAAAGACATGTCCCCCAAAAAAGAGGTGTTATCATTGAAGCTCCAGTAGCTCAGCGGTCTGAGTGTTGGTCTTTGACGTAGACAATCCTGGTTTGAATCTTGTTCTTTGTTGTAAAAATGTTTTAGTTTGACTAGTTTTGTCCAAATAAAAAAGACATGTCCCCCAAAAAAGAGGTGTTATCATTGAAGCTCCAGTAGCTCAGCGGTCTGAGTGTTGGTCTTTGACGTAGACAATCCTGGTTTGAATCTTGTTCTTTGTTGTAAAAATGCTTTAGTTTGACTAGTTTTGTCCAAATAAAAAAAGACATGTCCCCCAAAAAAGAGGTGTGATCATTGAAGCTCCAGTAGCTCAGCGGTCTGAGTGTTGGTCTTTGACGTAGACAGTTCTGGTTTGAATCTTGTTCTTTGTTGTAAAAATGCTTTAGTTTGACTAGTTTTGTCCAAATAAAAAAAGACATGTCCCCCAAAAAAGAGGTGTGATCTTTGAAGCTCCAGTAGCTCAGCGGTCTGAGTGTTGGTCTTTGACGTGGACAGTTCTGGTTTGAATCTTGTTCTTTGTTGTAAAAATGCTTTAGTTTGACTAGTTTTGTCCAAATAAAAAAAGACATGTCCCCCAAAAAAGAGGTGTAATCATTGAAGCTCCAGTAGCTCAGTGGTCTGAGTGTTGGTCTTTGACGTAGACAGTTCTGGTTTGAATCTTGTTCTTTGTTGTAAAAATGCTTTAGTTTGACTAGTTTTGTCCAAATAAAAAAGACATGTCCCCCAAAAAAGAGGTGTTATCTTTGAAGCTCCAGTAGCTCAGCGGTCTGAGTGTTGGTCTTTGACGTAGACAATCCTGGTTTGAATCTTGTTCTTTGTTGTAAAAATGCTTTAGTTTGACTAGTTTTGTCCAAATAAAAAAGACATGTCTCCCAAAAAAGAGGTGCTATCATTGAAGCTCCAGTAGCTCAGCGGTCTGAGTGTTGGTCTTTGACGTAGACAATCCTGGTTTGAATCTTGTTCTTTGTTATAAAAATGCTTTAGTTTGATTAGTTTTGTCCAAATAAAAAAGACATGTCCCCCAAAAAAGAGGTGCGATCTTTGAAGCTCCAGTAGCTCAGCGGTCTGAGTGTTGGTCTTTGACGTAGACAATCCTGGTTTGAATCTTGTTCTTTGTTGTAAAAATGATTTAGTTTGACTAGTTTTGTCCAAATAAAAAAGACATGTCCCCCAAAAAAGAGGTGCGATCTTTGAAGCTCCAGTAGCTCAGCGGTCTGAGTGTTGGTCTTTGACGTAGACAATTCTGGTTTGAATCTTGTTCTTTGTTGTAAAAATGCTTTAGTTTGACTAGTTTTGTCCAAATAAAAAAGACATGTCCCCCAAAAAAGAGGTGTTATCATTGAAGCTCCAGTAGCTCAGCGGTCTGAGTGTTGGTCTTTGACGTGGACAATCCTGGTTTGAATCTTGTTCTTTGTTGTAAAAATGCTTTAGTTTGACTAGTTTTGTCCAAATAAAAAAGACATGTCCCCCAAAAAAGAGGTGTTATCATTGAAGCTCCAGTAGCTCAGCGGTCTGAGTGTTGGTCTTTGACGTGGACAATCCTGGTTTGAATCTTGTTCTTTGTTGTAAAAATGCTTTAGTTTGACTAGTTTTGTCCAAATAAAAAAGACATGTCCCCCAAAAAAGAGGTGTTATCATTGAAGCTCCAGTAGCTCAGCGGTCTGAGTGTTGGTCTTTGACGTGGACAATCCTGGTTTGAATCTTGTTCTTTGTTGTAAAAATGTTTTAGTTTGACTAGTTTTGTCCAAATAAAAAAGACATGTCCCCCAAAAAAGAGGTGTTACCATTGAAGCTCCAGTAGCTCAGCGGTCTGAGTGTTGGTCTTTGACGTGGACAATCCTGGTTTGAATCTTGTTCTTTGTTGTAAAAATGCTTTAGTTTGACTAGTTTTGTCCAAATAAAAAAGACATGTCCCCCAAAAAAGAGGTGTTATCATTGAAGCTCCAGTAGCTCAGCGGTCTGAGTGTTGGTCTTTGACGTGGACAATCCTGGTTTGAATCTTGTTCTTTGTTGTAAAAATGCTTTAGTTTGACTAGTTTTGTCCAAATAAAAAAGACATGTCCCCCAAAAAAGAGGTGCGATCTTTGAAGCTCCAGTAGCTCAGCGGTCTGAGTGTTGGTCTTTGACGTGGACAATTCTGGTTTGAATCTTGTTCTTTGTTGTAAAAATGCTTTAGTTTGACTAGTTTTGTCCAAATAAAAAAGACATGTCCCCCAAAAAAGAGGTGTTATCATTGAAGCTCCAGTAGCTCAGCGGTCTGAGTGTTGGTCTTTGACGTGGACAATCCTGGTTTGAATCTTGTTCTTTGTTGTAAAAATGTTTTAGTTTGACTAGTTTTGTCCAAATAAAAAAGACATGTCCCCCAAAAAAGAGGTGTTATCATTGAAGCTCCTGAGTGTTGGTCTTTGACGTAGACAATCCTGGTTTGAATCTTGTTCTTTGTTGTAAAAATGCTTTAGTTTGACTAGTTTTGTCCAAATAAAAAAAGACATGTCCCCCAAAAAAGAGGTGTGATCATTGAAGCTCCAGTAGCTCAGCGGTCTGAGTGTTGGTCTTTGACGTAGACAATCCTGGTTTGAATCTTGTTCTTTGTTGTAAAAATGCTTTAGTTTGACTAGTTTTGTCCAAATAAAAAAAGACATGTCCCCCAAAAAAGAGGTGTGATCTTTGAAGCTCCAGTAGCTCAGCGGTCTGAGTGTTGGTCTTTGACGTGGACAGTTCTGGTTTGAATCTTGTTCTTTGTTGTAAAAATGCTTTAGTTTGACTAGTTTTGTCCAAATAAAAAAAGACATGTCCCCCAAAAAAGAGGTGTAATCATTGAAGCTCCAGTAGCTCAGTGGTCTGAGTGTTGGTCTTTGACGTAGACAGTTCTGGTTTGAATCTTGTTCTTTGTTGTAAAAATGCTTTAGTTTGACTAGTTTTGTCCAAATAAAAAAGACATGTCCCCCAAAAAAGAGGTGTTATCTTTGAAGCTCCAGTAGCTCAGCGGTCTGAGTGTTGGTCTTTGACGTAGACAATCCTGGTTTGAATCTTGTTCTTTGTTGTAAAAATGCTTTAGTTTGACTAGTTTTGTCCAAATAAAAAAGACATGTCTCCCAAAAAAGAGGTGCTATCATTGAAGCTCCAGTAGCTCAGCGGTCTGAGTGTTGGTCTTTGACGTAGACAATCCTGGTTTGAATCTTGTTCTTTGTTATAAAAATGCTTTAGTTTGATTAGTTTTGTCCAAATAAAAAAGACATGTCCCCCAAAAAAGAGGTGCGATCTTTGAAGCTCCAGTAGCTCAGCGGTCTGAGTGTTGGTCTTTGACGTAGACAATCCTGGTTTGAATCTTGTTCTTTGTTGTAAAAATGATTTAGTTTGACTAGTTTTGTCCAAATAAAAAAGACATGTCCCCCAAAAAAGAGGTGTTATCATTGAAGCTCCAGTAGCTCAGCGGTCTGAGTGTTGGTCTTTGACGTGGACAATCCTGGTTTGAATCTTGTTCTTTGTTGTAAAAATGCTTTAGTTTGACTAGTTTTGTCCAAATAAAAAAGACATGTCCCCCAAAAAAGAGGTGTTATCATTGAAGCTCCAGTAGCTCAGCGGTCTGAGTGTTGGTCTTTGACGTGGACAATCCTGGTTTGAATCTTGTTCTTTGTTGTAAAAATGTTTTAGTTTGACTAGTTTTGTCCAAATAAAAAAGACATGTCCCCCAAAAAAGAGGTGTTATCATTGAAGCTCCAGTAGCTCAGCGGTCTGAGTGTTGGTCTTTGACGTGGACAATCCTGGTTTGAATCTTGTTCTTTGTTGTAAAAATGCTTTAGTTTGACTAGTTTTGTCCAAATAAAAAAGACATGTCCCCCAAAAAAGAGGTGTTATCATTGAAGCTCCAGTAGCTCAGCGGTCTGAGTGTTGGTCTTTGACGTGGACAATCCTGGTTTGAATCTTGTTCTTTGTTGTAAAAATGCTTTAGTTTGACTAGTTTTGTCCAAATAAAAAAGACATGTCCCCCAAAAAAGAGGTGTTATCATTGAAGCTCCAGTAGCTCAGCGGTCTGAGTGTTGGTCTTTGACGTGGACAATCCTGGTTTGAATCTTGTTCTTTGTTGTAAAAATGTTTTAGTTTGACTAGTTTTGTCCAAATAAAAAAGACATGTCCCCCAAAAAAGAGGTGTTACCATTGAAGCTCCAGTAGCTCAGCGGTCTGAGTGTTGGTCTTTGACGTGGACAATCCTGGTTTGAATCTTGTTCTTTGTTGTAAAAATGCTTTAGTTTGACTAGTTTTGTCCAAATAAAAAAGACATGTCCCCCAAAAAAGAGGTGTTATCATTGAAGCTCCAGTAGCTCAGCGGTCTGAGTGTTGGTCTTTGACGTGGACAATCCTGGTTTGAATCTTGTTCTTTGTTGTAAAAATGCTTTAGTTTGACTAGTTTTGTCCAAATAAAAAAGACATGTCCCCCAAAAAAGAGGTGCGATCTTTGAAGCTCCAGTAGCTCAGCGGTCTGAGTGTTGGTCTTTGACGTGGACAATTCTGGTTTGAATCTTGTTCTTTGTTGTAAAAATGCTTTAGTTTGACTAGTTTTGTCCAAATAAAAAAGACATGTCCCCCAAAAAAGAGGTGTTATCATTGAAGCTCCAGTAGCTCAGCGGTCTGAGTGTTGGTCTTTGACGTGGACAATCCTGGTTTGAATCTTGTTCTTTGTTGTAAAAATGTTTTAGTTTGACTAGTTTTGTCCAAATAAAAAAGACATGTCCCCCAAAAAAGAGGTGTTATCATTGAAGCTCCTGAGTGTTGGTCTTTGACGTAGACAATCCTGGTTTGAATCTTGTTCTTTGTTGTAAAAATGCTTTAGTTTGACTAGTTTTGTCCAAATAAAAAAAGACATGTCCCCCAAAAAAGAGGTGTGATCATTGAAGCTCCAGTAGCTCAGCGGTCTGAGTGTTGGTCTTTGACGTAGACAATCCTGGTTTGAATCTTGTTCTTTGTTGTAAAAATGCTTTAGTTTGACTAGTTTTGTCCAAATAAAAAAAGACATGTCCCCCAAAAAAGAGGTGTGATCTTTGAAGCTCCAGTAGCTCAGCGGTCTGAGTGTTGGTCTTTGACGTGGACAGTTCTGGTTTGAATCTTGTTCTTTGTTGTAAAAATGCTTTAGTTTGACTAGTTTTGTCCAAATAAAAAAAGACATGTCCCCCAAAAAAGAGGTGTAATCATTGAAGCTCCAGTAGCTCAGTGGTCTGAGTGTTGGTCTTTGACGTAGACAGTTCTGGTTTGAATCTTGTTCTTTGTTGTAAAAATGCTTTAGTTTGACTAGTTTTGTCCAAATAAAAAAGACATGTCCCCCAAAAAAGAGGTGTTATCTTTGAAGCTCCAGTAGCTCAGCGGTCTGAGTGTTGGTCTTTGACGTAGACAATCCTGGTTTGAATCTTGTTCTTTGTTGTAAAAATGCTTTAGTTTGACTAGTTTTGTCCAAATAAAAAAAGACATGTCCCCCAAAAAAGAGGTGCGATCTTTGAAGCTCCAGTAGCTCAGCGGTCTGAGTGTTGGTCTTTGACGTGGACAATCCTGGTTTGAATCTTGTTCTTTGTTGTAAAAATGTTTTAGTTTGACTAGTTTTGTCCAAATAAAAAAGACATGTCCCCCAAAAAAGAGGTGCAATCTTTGAAGCTCCAGTAGCTCAGTGGTCTGAGTGTTGGTCTTTGACGTAGACAGTTCTGCTTTGAATCTTGTTCTTTGTTGTAAAAATGCTTTAGTTTGACTAGTTTTGTCCAAATAAAAAAGACATGTCCCCCAAAAAAGAGGTGTTATCATTGAAGCTCCAGTAGCTCAGCGGTCTGAGTGTTGGTCTTTGACGTGGACAATCCTGGTTTGAATCTTGTTCTTTGTTGTAAAAATGTTTTAGTTTGACTAGTTTTGTCCAAATAAAAAAGACATGTCCCCCAAAAAAGAGGTGTTATCATTGAAGCTCCTGAGTGTTGGTCTTTGACGTAGACAATCCTGGTTTGAATCTTGTTCTTTGTTGTAAAAATGCTTTAGTTTGACTAGTTTTGTCCAAATAAAAAAAGACATGTCCCCCAAAAAAGAGGTGTGATCATTGAAGCTCCAGTAGCTCAGCGGTCTGAGTGTTGGTCTTTGACGTAGACAATCCTGGTTTGAATCTTGTTCTTTGTTGTAAAAATGCTTTAGTTTGACTAGTTTTGTCCAAATAAAAAAAGACATGTCCCCCAAAAAAGAGGTGTTATCATTGAAGCTCCTGAGTGTTGGTCTTTGACGTAGACAATCCTGGTTTGAATCTTGTTCTTTGTTGTAAAAATGCTTTAGTTTGACTAGTTTTGTCCAAATAAAAAAAGACATGTCCCCCAAAAAAGAGGTGCGATCTTTGAAGCTCCAGTAGCTCAGCGGTCTGAGTGTTGGTATTTGACGTAGACAGTTCTGGTTTGAATCTTGTTCTTTGTTGTAAAAATGTTTTAGTTTGACTAGTTTTGTCCAAATAAAAAAGACATGTCCCCCAAAAAAGAGGTGCGATCTTTGAAGCTCCAGTAGCTCAGCGGTCTGAGTGTTGGTCTTTGACGTAGACAATTCTGGTTTGAATCTTGTTCTTTGTTGTAAAAATGTTTTAGTTTGACTAGTTTTGTCCAAATAAAAAAGACATGTCCCCCAAAAAAGAGGTGTTATCATTGAAGCTCCAGTAGCTCAGCGGTCTGAGTGTTGGTCTTTGACGTAGACAATCCTGGTTTGAATCTTGTTCTTTGTTGTAAAAATGTTTTAGTTTGACTAGTTTTGTCCAAATAAAAAAGACATGTCCCCCAAAAAAGAGGTGCGATCTTTGAAGCTCCAGTAGCTCAGCGGTCTGAGTGTTGGTCTTTGACGTAGACAGTTCTGGTTTGAATCTTGTTCTTTGTTGTAAAAATGCTTTAGTTTGACTAGTTTTGTCCAAATAAAAAAGACATGTCCCCCAAAAAAGAGGTGCGATCTTTGAAGCTCCAGTAGCTCAGCGGTCTGAGTGTTGGTCTTTGACGTGGACAATCCTGGTTTGAATCTTGTTCTTTGTTGTAAAAAAGCTTTAGTTTGACTAGTTTTGTCCAAATAAAAAAAGACATGTCCCCCAAAAAAGAGGTGCACTCTTTGAAGCTCCAGTAGCTCAGCGGTCTGAGTGTTGGTCTTTGACGTAGACAGTTCTGCTTTGAATCTTGTTCTTTGTTGTAAAAATGCTTTAGTTTGACTAGTTTTGTCCAAATAAAAAAGACATGTCCCCCAAAAAAGAGGTGTTATCTTTGAAGCTCCAGTAGCTCAGTGGTCTGAGTGTTGGTCTTTGACGTAGACAGTTCTGGTTTGAATCTTGTTCTTTGTTGTAAAAATGCTTTAGTTTGACTAGTTTTGTCCAAATAAAAAAGACATGTCCCCCAAAAAAGAGGTGTTATCTTTGAAGCTCCAGTAGCTCAGCGGTCTGAGTGTTGGTCTTTGACGTAGACAATCCTGGTTTGAATCTTGTTCTTTGTTGTAAAAATGCTTTAGTTTGACTAGTTTTGTCCAAATAAAAAAAGACATGTCCCCCAAAAAAGAGGTGCGATCTTTGAAGCTCCAGTAGCTCAGCGGTCTGAGTGTTGGTCTTTGACGTGGACAATCCTGGTTTGAATCTTGTTCTTTGTTGTAAAAATGTTTTAGTTTGACTAGTTTTGTCCAAATAAAAAAGACATGTCCCCCAAAAAAGAGGTGCGATCTTTGAAGCTCCAGTAGCTCAGTGGTCTGAGTGTTGGTCTTTGACGTAGACAGTTCTGCTTTGAATCTTGTTCTTTGTTGTAAAAATGCTTTAGTTTGACTAGTTTTGTCCAAATAAAAAAGACATGTCCCCCAAAAAAGAGGTGCGATCTTTGAAGCTCCAGTAGCTCAGCGGTCTGAGTGTTGGTCTTTGACGTAGACAATCCTGGTTTGAATCTTGTTCTTTGTTGTAAAAATGCTTTAGTTTGACTAGTTTTGTCCAAATAAAAAAGACATGTCCCCCAAAAAAGAGGTGTTATCATTGAAGCTCCAGTAGCTCAGCGGTCTGAGTGTTGGTCTTTGACGTAGACAATCCTGGTTTGAATCTTGTTCTTTGTTGTAAAAATGCTTTAGTTTGACTAGTTTTGTCCAAATAAAAAAAGACATGTCCCCCAAAAAAGAGGTGCGATCTTTGAAGCTCCAGTAGCTCAGCGGTCTGAGTGTTGGTCTTTGACGTAGACAATCCTGGTTTGAATCTTGTTCTTTGTTGTAAAAATGCTTTAGTTTGACTAGTTTTGTCCAAATAAAAAAGACATGTCCCCCAAAAAAGAGGTGCAGTCTTTGAAGGTCCAGTAGCTCAGCGGTCTGAGTGTTGGTCTTTGACGTAGACAGTTCTGGTTTGAATCTTGTTCTTTGTTGTAAAAATGCTTTAGTTTGACTAGTTTTGTCCAAATAAAAAAGACATGTCCCCCAAAAAAGAGGTGTGATCATTGAAGCTCCAGTAGCTCAGCGGTCTGAGTGTTGGTCTTTGACGTAGACAGTTCTGGTTTGAATCTTGTTCTTTGTTGTAAAAATGCTTTAGTTTGACTAGTTTTGTCCAAATAAAAAAGACATGTCCCCCAAAAAAGAGGTGCAATCTTTGAAGCTCCAGTAGCTCAGCGGTCTGAGTGTTGGTCTTTGACGTGGACAATCCTGGTTTGAATCTTGTTCTTTGTTGTAAAAATGCTTTAGTTTGACTAGTTTTGTCCAAATAAAAAAAGACATGTCCCCCAAAAAAGAGGTGCGCTCTTTGAAGCTCCAGTAGCTCAGCGGTCTGAGTGTTGGTCTTTGACGTGGACAATCCTGGTTTGAATCTTGTTCTTTGTTGTAAAAATGCTTTAGTTTGACTAGTTTTGTCCAAATAAAAAAGACATGTCCCCCAAAAAAGAGGTGTTATCATTGAAGCTCCAGTAGCTCAGCGGTCTGAGTGTTGGTCTTTGACGTGGACAATCCTGGTTTGAATCTTGTTCTTTGTTGTAAAAATGCTTTAGTTTGACTAGTTTTGTCCAAATAAAAAAGACATGTCCCCCAAAAAAGAGGTGTTATCATTGAAGCTCCAGTAGCTCAGCGGTCTGAGTGTTGGTCTTTGACGTGGACAATCCTGGTTTGAATCTTGTTCTTTGTTGTAAAAATGCTTTAGTTTGACTAGTTTTGTCCAAATAAAAAAGACATGTGCTCCAAAAAAGAGGTGTGATCATTGAAGCTCCAGTAGCTCAGCGGTCTGAGTGTTGGTCTTTGACGTAGACAATCCTGGTTTGAATCTTGTTCTTTGTTGTAAAAATGCTTTAGTTTGACTAGTTTTGTCCAAATAAAAAAGACATGTGCTCCAAAAAAGAGGTGCGATCTTTGAAGCTCCAGTAGCTCAGCGGTCTGAGTGTTGGTCTTTGACGTGGACAATCCTGGTTTGAATCTTGTTCTTTGTTGTAAAAATGCTTTAGTTTGACTAGTTTTGTCCAAATAAAAAAGACATGTCCCCCAAAAAAGAGGTGTTATCATTGAAGCTCCAGTAGCTCAGCGGTCTGAGTGTTGGTCTTTGACGTAGACAATCCTGGTTTGAATCTTGTTCTTTGTTGTAAAAATGCTTTAGTTTGACTAGTTTTGTCCAAATAAAAAAGACATGTCCCCCAAAAAAGAGGTGCGATCTTTGAAGCTCCAGTAGCTCAGCGGTCTGAGTGTTGGTCTTTGACGTGGACAATCCTGGTTTGAATCTTGTTCTTTGTTGTAAAAATGCTTTAGTTTGACTAGTTTTGTCCAAATAAAAAAGACATGTGCTCCAAAAAAGAGGTGTTATCATTGAAGCTCCAGTAGCTCAGCGGTCTGAGTGTTGGTCTTTGACGTAGACAATCCTGGTTTGAATCTTGTTCTTTGTTGTAAAAATGCTTTAGTTTGACTAGTTTTGTCCAAATAAAAAAGACATGTCCCCCAAAAAAGAGGTGTTATCATTGAAGCTCCAGTAGCTCAGCGGTCTGAGTGTTGGTCTTTGACGTAGACAATCCTGGTTTGAATCTTGTTCTTTGTAAAAATGCTTTAGTTTGACTAGTTTTGTCCAAATAAAAAAGACATGTCCCCCAAAAAAGAGGTGTTATCATTGAAGCTCCAGTAGCTCAGCGGTCTGAGTGTTGGTCTTTGACGTGGACAATCCTGGTTTGAATCTTGTTCTTTGTTGTAAAAATGCTTTAGTTTGACTAGTTTTGTCCAAATAAAAAAGACATGTCCCCCAAAAAAGAGGTGTTATCATTGAAGCTCCAGTAGCTCAGCGGTCTGAGTGTTGGTCTTTGACGTAGACAATCCTGGTTTGAATCTTGTTCTTTGTTGTAAAAATGCTTTAGTTTGACTAGTTTTGTCCAAATAAAAAAGACATGTCCCCCAAAAAAGAGGTGCGATCTTTGAAGCTCCAGTAGCTCAGCGGTCTGAGTGTTGGTCTTTGACGTGGACAATCCTGGTTTGAATCTTGTTCTTTGTTGTAAAAATGCTTTAGTTTGACTAGTTTTGTCCAAATAAAAAAGACATGTGCTCCAAAAAAGAGGTGTTATCATTGAAGCTCCAGTAGCTCAGCGGTCTGAGTGTTGGTCTTTGACGTAGACAATCCTGGTTTGAATCTTGTTCTTTGTTGTAAAAATGCTTTAGTTTGACTAGTTTTGTCCAAATAAAAAAGACATGTCCCCCAAAAAAGAGGTGTTATCATTGAAGCTCCAGTAGCTCAGCGGTCTGAGTGTTGGTCTTTGACGTAGACAATCCTGGTTTGAATCTTGTTCTTTGTAAAAATGCTTTAGTTTGACTAGTTTTGTCCAAATAAAAAAGACATGTCCCCCAAAAAAGAGGTGCAATCTTTGAAGCTCCAGTAGCTCAGCGGTCTGAGTGTTGGTCTTTGATGTGGACAATCCTGGTTTGAATCTTGTTCTTTGTTGTAAAAATGCTTTAGTTTGACTAGTTTTGTCCAAATAAAAAAAGACATGTCCCCCAAAAAAGAGGTGCAATCTTTGAAGCTCCAGTAGCTCAGCGGTCTGAGTGTTGGTCTTTGACGTGGACAATCCTGGTTTGAATCTTGTTCTTTGTTGTAAAAATGCTTTAGTTTGACTAGTTTTGTCCAAATAAAAAAGACATGTCCCCCAAAAAAGAGGTGTTATCATTGAAGCTCCAGTAGCTCAGCGGTCTGAGTGTTGGTCTTTGACGTGGACGATCCTGGTTTGAATCTTGTTCTTTGTTGTAAAAATGCTTTAGTTTGACTAGTTTTGTCCAAATAAAAAAGACATGTCCCCCAAAAAAGAGGTGTTATCATTGAAGCTCCAGTAGCTCAGCGGTCTGAGTGTTGGTCTTTGACGTGAACAATCCTGGTTTGAATCTTGTTCTTTGTTGTAAAAATGCTTTACTTTGACTAGTTTTGTCCAAATAAAAAAGACATGTCCCCCAAAAAAGAGGTGTTATCATTGAAGCTCCAGTAGCTCAGCGGTCTGAGTGTTGGTCTTTGACGTGGACGATCCTGGTTTGAATCTTGTTCTTTGTTGTAAAAATGCTTTAGTTTGACTAGTTTTGTCCAAATAAAAAAAGACATGTCCCCCAAAAAAGAGGTGTTATCATTGAAGCTCCAGTAGCTCAGCGGTCTGAGTGTTGGTCTTTGACGTGGACAATCCTGGTTTGAATCTTGTTCTTTGTTGTAAAAATGCTTTAGTTTGACTAGTTTTGTCCAAATAAAAAAGACATGTCCCCCAAAAAAGAGGTGCGATCTTTGAAGCTCCAGTAGCTCAGTGGTCTGAGTGTTGGTCTTTGACGTGGACAATCCTGGTTTGAATCTTGTTCTTTGTTGTAAAAATGCTTTAGTTTGACTAGTTTTGTCCAAATAAAAAAAGACATGTCCCCCAAAAAAGAGGTGTTATCATTGAAGCTCCAGTAGCTCAGCGGTCTGAGTGTTGGTCTTTGATGTGGACAATCCTGGTTTGAATCTTGTTCTTTGTTGTAAAAATGCTTTACTTTGACTAGAATGAGAGAAGGTTGGAAATGAAGGGGGGAGGTAGTATCCAGGCACCTCCCCCTGGGGATTTCTGGAACGATAACCTAAGTCTACAATTTTCCAGCTGCCTTTTCTGGATAATCCATCCAGTGCCTTGGTGCCTGAACTTATATTTCACTGTTGAGAGCTGTGATTTTACAATAAACCAGTTAAAGTCAGGTGAGATTCAAACCCACGTCTCCATGTGTGTTTAACAGGAACGTGTGTTTAACCACTAACCCATCACGGCAGCTGGAAAGCAGCTGTGAAAATAGAATAGGGTTAGGGTATTCTCGGACAACAGGCTTTGGCTTTGCTCTTGTTCGTCCAACACAGTATCTGTCAGTTTACTGATAAACAATGAAATCATCATGTGTTATCATCATATGTTTATTTGAGTTTAAAAACAGTAGTACACATCACTGAATGCATCATGATTTGAACAACTTAATTTACATGCTAAAGTGACATGAAATTTGCACAATTGAGATATTGTTAGTTTGTTAACAGGCTTCTTATTAAGGTCAATATAAAAATATTCATATATATCCAATGGAAACTCATTTAGTAGAAACAGTGCTAAATTTTTTTTTAACATTTTTTTAAAAATAATCGAGCGAGGCACATTCGATTGGCTAAAGGTCCCTGAGTGCGTAATTCATTTCCGTTCCAAAAACAATCAGAGTCAAAGCACCAAAGGGGCGTCGACCTCATTAGCATATCGATGGAACTTTGGCCCTCTCAGCTTCTCACTGAAGCGACTAGGCCCCGCCTCTTTCTGCCATTCAGCTGCAGGAGAGATGTACCACATGACCACACCAGACGGATTGACGGACACGACAAAGTCTGTGCTGTCCTTCAGCTCGGGCAAGGGCTTCTCCGAAAAAACATCATACACCTGAAAGAAAGAGACGTTGCGTAAACAATCAAGTGTGTGAGCTTCATCAGAGCAGTTAGTATGTTTCTGAACGCTCACCTCATAGACTCCAGGTGTGTAGTTCAGCATCTTCAGAGACGTCATGTAGCGATACGGCATATCTGACCTCCTGCTGAAGAACACCAGAGCGCTGGCTCCTTTAGAAAGAGGCCGCCAGTACACGTCGATCCCGCTCTTCTCCTGAGAGGAACACACAAGCATTGTTTTGTTACAGCAGAACGGTGTGAAAAACTGTTTATTTTATTGCACTCTTGATTCACCTTGATCAGACGTCTGCCCTGGATGCCCAAGTGGTCCTGATTGATGCCGATCACGACTTTATTCTGCAGGATCGTGCGAGCGCCGCTGCTGATGGTGCGCAGATCGTTGGACATGAAGAGAGGCGCGGCCATGATCGCCCACAGCGCCATCTGAGAGCGCGATTGGTCCATGCTGAGGCCGAAGTCTCCAATGATCAACTGAGGATGATGACGATGCAAATGAGCATAAATCACAAGCAAATGCTCTTGAGGTTTCTAGTGAACAATGACCTCACCATGTCGGGGTCGTTCCACTGTCCCGGTCCAGCCACAGGCTGCAGGACGTCCTGATTATTGAAGAACCAGTCCACGATGTTCAGCACACTGTCCCACGAGTCCTGGATGTCACCATAGTTACGCCACAGGTTACAGATCTGACCCAGCAGCGTGTAGTTCACCTGAGAAACAGCCACAGAATGATAAACATAAATGTATATTAGAGTTAGAGGTACTACTGTAAATCCATGGTAATGTTTCTCATAGTGGCAGTTATTTAGTCGCACCGGCAGGAGAAAAGGCTGCACTTTCAACTCACTTTAGGAGGGAGACCGCCCTGGTAGGCGGGCCAACTGCAGGAGTAGCCAATGGGACGGCCTGTAGCATTGAGGGCCTTTGACATCATTGGGTAGCCTGTATTTAAATAATCACAAAAGATGATGAGAACAGGAGCACGGTCCTTAAAACCCTCTGGTGCAGTTCTGACATTTTTGACCCAAAAAATGTACGTTTTTTTTTTTTATTTTTTAGAATTGTTTACTTCATTGAAATGGTGCGAAACCTGGTAAAGGTTGCTGTGTGAAAAAAAAAAAAAAAAAAAAAAAAAATCATGGACATGATTCGAAAAGGTTAAATGGTGCTGAAAAATAGACACACTTGTATTGTTCAGTCAAAAATGAGCGCACTGGAAACTAATTTCATCTAGTGGAAGCGTTCGGTACTGCACCCAAACAAAATCTTACTGAAAGCTCATTTTTAGAGATATTAACCTCAAATTAGAACACAACTCATTTATAGATTCGAATTTCTCACAGTTTTAGAGTAAAACGTGATTTGGAAAACATACACTTCATATAAAAATGGTATTTTTGTGTTTTTTTTTCTTAACAATAAATGTAAAATTGTATTGCTTTTTTCTTGTCTGTGAACAAAAGATTCAAGTTTTACCACAGTTTAAGTTCTATGCTCAAAAAGTGAATAAATGGATTATAACTACTGCATAAATATAATTTAATACCATAAAATCCCCTAAAAAAAATAAAAAAACATTATCTAACTAAAATATAGCACAATCAGGGACCTATTATTAGTGACAAGCGCTTTGTAAAGCTTTGAAACCTTTGCGAATCATGTGATTCGAAACTGATTCGGAGCAAGAATCAAACTGCTAAAGTCATGTGATTTTAGCAGACGAGGCTTCGCAACATTTTGATGGTTTCAACAGATGGTGTCTATGATTTTTACCTGATCTTGGATCAGTTTATTAAATTTGTAAACATTTAATGACTCGTTTTTTTAATTAAAAGTCTGCAGTTCATATCATAGTCTCTTTTTGGTCTCCATAAAACAAACAAAACAAGCCCTACAATTTAATAAAACATCATATTATACAGACACTTCATATTTAAAGGTATTAGATGATTTGTTAACTGCATTTACTAGAATAAAACATTGGTTTTTATGCATGTTTGAGCTGCATTTACACAGTTTTGTCCAGCAGGGGTCACCAGTGTGTGGCGTTTCCAGAGCTTCAAAACAGTGAATCATTTTGCTAAGCAATTGGTTCAATTGAATCAAAGTTTTGAAAAGCTTCATTTCTCCCATCCCTACCTATTCTGCTCTTTCTCAGAGTCTTGATGTTGTTTTTGGGCTCTATTAGAGCAGGTTTTCCTGCTTGAATGTCGATTATTTTCCTCATATTCTCCATTGTTGCAGAGAATAACTCCCGCTGGAGGGACTTTGGAAACTTTTTCATGCTCAAACAGCAACATTACACACTAAAGAAAGATGAAAATGGACAAAAAGACTTAAAACCAGAACCAGAACCAGACTCACCTTGCTCCTGGTAGGTGGAGTTTGAGTAGCACCCGTCCAGCTTGAGCATGTCGATGCCCCAGTCAGCAAACGTCTGTGCGTCGATCTGGATCTTGTCCAGGGTGGTCCCCGGATACCCGCCGCACGTGTGTGTGCCCATGTCTCCATAGATGCCCAGCTTTAGCCCGCGGTCGTGAACGTAACGTGCCAAATGAGGAATGCCTCTGGGGAACCTGCAGATCGCACAATAAGATGAGATGAAGCTGGAATGCATCTGCTGTCAGAAGGTCAAAGGTCAGAGGTCACAGCACCTTTCAGGGTCAGCCTGCAGTCGGCCCTGATTGTCTCTGGCCATGGAGGACCAGCAGTCGTCGATGTTGATGTAGACGTAACCCAGCTCTCTCCAGCCGTCCTCCGACAGTCTGTCGGCCATGTCCATGAACAGCGTCTCACTGCAGCCCAAACCACACAAACAACAGCGCTATTACTGGCTTTATTCAGTTATTATAATTATTATATATATATATAGTAGTTATTATAAATATAAAACTGAAATTAAAATAAATTAAATTTAAATAAAAACAGAAAATATAAAAATAAAAGCTAACTCAAAATATTAATTAAAAACTATAATAGTATATAAATAACAAATAAAGCTGGAATAAAATAGATTAAAAAAACTTAAACTAAATTAAAATAAAAAATGTTGGCTCGTCAATAAAATGAAATTTAAGTTGAAGCACTATTAAAATTATTTTACTATTACATTATTAAAATTGATTACCTGGAAACAACTAAAAACTAAAACGGAAATTAAAAAAAAAAAAAAACCTAAATAGTAATATAAAACAAATGGACAAAACACATGAGAAAATTATTAAAAATAAAAGCCAATTCAAAATATAAATAAAAACTATAACAGCATATAAATATCACAAAAAAATATTTTTGTTAATTAAATAAAGCTGAAAAATTACTTTAAAAATTACAAAATTATTTTACTATTAAACTTTTAAAATTATATTAACAAAATTATTACCTGGAAATAAATAAAAACTAAAACAGAAATAAAAAAGATAAAAAAATTAAACGTAAATAGTAATATTAAAAAATAATAATTAAAATTATTAAAAATAAACTAAAATTAAAATGAAAAATATAAAAATAAAAGCTCATTCAAAATATTAATAAAAAACTATAATAGTATAGTAAAAATGAAATAAAGCTGAAATAAATATATATATATTAGATAAAGAAACATTTTGACCAAAAACAGTAAAATTATTAACTGGAAACAAAGAAACTAAACCTGAAATAAAAATGAATTAAACCTAAATAAAATTGAAAAAACTAAACTAAGATCTCACAAAAGCACATAGTGAAATTAATAAAAAATAAATTAAATGTAAATGAAAACAGAAAATATGAAAATAAAAGCTAATTCAAAATATCAATAAAAACTATAATAGTATATAAATAATACTAAAAATGTAAATATAAATATTAAATTAAAAAAAAAACTTAAACTAAATGAAAATAAGAAATGTTGAAGTAAAAGCAGTAAAATTATTAACTGGAAATAAATAAACTAAAACTGAAATTAAAATAAATTAAACCTAAATAGAAAGAAAAACAAAAACTAATAGAACTCACAAAAGCACATAACAAAATTATTGAAATTAAACTCAAATTAAAATGAACATAACTATTAATAAAAACTATAACAGTATATAAATAATAATTAAAATATGAAGATAAGAGTGTAATTCTCATGTATGAGATGAAGTACGTAAGCATCCGTGACGCGGCAGTGCTGTGCTGTGATTGGCCGCTGTACCTGATGCAGTTCTGCGGGTCGCTCTTACAGTTGGTGTCGCAGCGGAAACGTTCCCAGGCCAACCAGCCCATCGGCGGGGTCCTCATCAGACCGTTGTCCAAAGCCAAGGTGGCCGTGGAGAACGCCAGAACGAGAATCAGTGCTGACCGCTGCATATCTGCAACACATTTTAACATTTAACCATCATCCACACCACAACATCAACAGTTATCGTGAAGGTGTACGACCTGAGCCTTATGTCACATTTATTTATACAGCGCTTTATATACAGATTGTTTCAAAGCAGCTTCACACTGTTAATGTTGCAAAATTCATCCGTTATGAAGCTGTTCATAACTTTTTCCAATTTTGTAACAATGTGATGTTTGACAGAAGCACTGAATGTTGCATTGTGTTTTTAAACCAACACAAACACCATTAATGTGGAACTGGACCATTTCAATTATATTTTGCATTAATTAAGCCTTATTTGAGCTTTGCAGCCAGTTTTTATGTAAACATCATGAGAGAAACACCTGAACACACCTGTCAGTGTCGCATGATTCACTGTCACCTGACACACGTGACCAGCTTACACACACACACACACACACACACACACACATTAATAAACCTTCCACACCTTCTCACAGCGAAATCAATCTAATTTTTAATAAAACATTATCACAATCTTTCTTTTACTTCCTGTTAGACACACTTCCGGCTAGAATCCACGACACAGATCTCTATGTGCATCGCATTAATTATAGCCTATATAAATGAAGAATTGTTTAAATCTCCACATGCTTCGATATTCTATAGAAGTGCATTCACCAGATGGATCAGAATAGAGTAAAACTGTGACTGATTATAGTTTCATCACTCACCGGATCCGGATCTCCGAACTTCTCTCACTCTGGATCAGATGTCACTCCTGTCTTCGTATGGATCGGTTCAGTTCTGCTGCTGGGAACAGCTCTCTCTCTCTCCCAGTGTGTGTTTGATCCATAGGGTGCAGGGATCCGGCCGGTCATGTGACCGCGTTCATGTCATGTGACGCAGCATCAGCTGACCGCAGCCGACGGTTCACGAGGAAGTTCATAAAAATAAAATAAAATTCTTAAACGATTACAAGTAAAATCAAATAAACCGTTAGAGCGTGTAATATTATTAAAGTCCCCATGAAATCAAAAGGGACATTGTTTATTATTTTATGGAAAACTGCAATAAATGATTTATCCATGTACATCTTTATTTTTTTATTAATATGTCCTCGTAATCTTGAACCAAATCTGATTGAACCTGTCACGCAATTTCCCGTCACTTCTCTTATGAAACACGTTTTTTTCAGTGTAAACTCGACAAAAGTTTGAGAGCAAAGATGTTAAAGATTAGCCGATGGGTGTGGATTCAGCTCCTCCAATGACATCCACTCAACAACAAAAAGGTCTCTTGTCTTGGTATGCTATGTTCTGCTAACCTGCACGAGGGCGGGGCATCCTGTCACTCACGTGAGATCCACCAATAGCAAACCACAACCATCCAATCAGTTCCCCACGGACAAAATTCAAGCCCCGCCCTACATTTGTTCTTGTTCGAGAAGACGATTGACTCAGATAAGGCACACAACAGAGCGCAAACTTCCTTTTCATGGCGACTTTAAACAACAGTTGATCTACAATCATACAGAGCGATAAACACACAAACAGAAATGAAACGACACGTTATACACAGTATAATCTCTTTTTTATTACAAGATGAGCTTGAACAGTTCTCCACCCGATGCTAATTTGCACATGGTCCTTTTCCTGTAGATTAAACCCAGTTTGGAGAAATCCTAGCGTTTGCTCAGTACACTATTATACAGAAACGTCTCAGAGGGTGACTCCCCTTCGGATAAAACACAAACATCAGCACACGGAAACAGAAATATGCTTGTAAAACAACAAAGGTGGTTTGTGGAGACGCTGCTTGCTCTCGGCTCGATGGACGGTCGGTCTCCGGCGTGCATATATGTCTGAGGCGGCTAATGCGCGGCTCGACTCGCCCGTTTAACCTACATTAGCATCAGACACACCAATATAAAGATTTACTACAAAATTTGTCTGTACAAAAACTGCTTTTCTCTTTTTTTTCTTGTTATAAATCTCCGTTGAATGACAGACAGAATGGACGCTAGTAGAAAGTTTTTTTTTCTAGAAAAGTTTATCTAAACGACAGAACTTTGGCTTGAGTCGTTGATCATCATGACACAGAGCGTAAATGTGGCTGCGTCCGAAATCACATGTTCTCTTGAGTAGGTACTTATTTTGAATAAGTAGAATGTAATCGAGTCTCCTTTAGGACCCAGGCGGTAATGCCTGATCAAAAGTTGTTATCGTGATGTCTCGACTGATTATAACCTATTTCTGTATGATGTTTATTACATTAAGTGCACAAACAACATGCTTGAAATATAAAAAGATGTTGGAAGCAAAAAATATACCTCATATAATATCAGGTAGATGTATGCTATGCTAGTACATAACCAAAAAACAGTAGGAACGAGAAATGCTTGATTTCACAACCTATAGCTTCAGTTATATACTAGTATACGAACCATGTGATTTAAAAGACATTAATGGTCATTATAACGATATAACGTGATTTTAATCAGGCACTAAAAATACTTCCCGTTAAAGGTCCGGTGAACCAATTAGGATCACTCGGGGTCCTTAAGGAGACCCGATTCCAGAGATTGAATATTATAGGGATGTGAGAGGGTCTGTATCTCGTATACCATTGAAGAAAGCGTAACGGCTAACTTAATCACGTGCTCACCTCTCAGCCTATCGTGTAATGGCAGTGACATCAGTCGTAACATTCCCCAGTCTGCCTTCTCTTAAAAAAATACATTTTTATCAAGCTAAAATCTACACGTAGTTCCCAACGAAAGTATTGTTTAGTGTAAAACATGCTGAAGATTAGCGAACAGGCTGTCAATCAATTAAATGATTAGCTATTTCCCCACAAAAGGCTCTCATCCATTGACATCCATTCAAAAACAGCCTCTGGTCTCCTTCCCTGCGTAGGCGGAGCGTTAGCATTAGCCGTTACGCTTTTTGGCTAACGGTTGCAGGCTTGCCCTCCAGTGGCTTTGCCCGATTCGTGGTGGGGGGGACTCGATTTCTCTCTTTTTGCCTATGTGAATTTAGACATACTTGTTTTGTCACATACTATTTTTCGCCTACTAAGTATGCGATTTCGGATGCAGCACGTGACATACAACTGACGGACATTGTTTCATGGATTTTATTGGTGCCTTCAAGTCATGCTGCAGTGATGAATGCTGTCACAAAAAGGATTTTCTTTTTTGTTTACAACGTTTTGCGTTCTGTTTTCCAGTTTTAGCCGCTCTCTCGCTCTTCATTTTGTTGCTTTAATGCTAAAAAGCTTCCTGTGTTTGTCAGCAAGTGAAAAATGAAGTAATTGCTCAAAGCATTAATTTCTTTCACACACATCAGATCATAATTAAGACTTGACAATCATTAAATTTACTTCCTTAGAAGACACGAATATTTTCCGTATTATTAATACATGTAAAACCCCAGGGTCAGCAAACAAAGAACGTTCCCTTAACGTTCCCATTTGGATATTTTTGTTTTTACCAATTCCTAACATTCCTGGAACGTTCTTTCAAGGTTGTATTTTGTGTAACAAACGTTCTCAAAACGTTGCAGGGAGGTTTGTTTGTGACAAAACTAATAAGAACTCATAAAGAACGTTATATAATGGTTACTGGAACATTCCCAGAACGTTCTGTTTGTTTGTTTTTTGGTTATGTTCTCTTAAAGGTTCTAGTTTGTGTGACAAATGTTCTAAAAACATTGCAGGGAGGTTTTTGTGTGACAAAACTAATAAGAATTTTCTCTAATGGTTATTTATAGCTTTTATAACCAAAAACTAAAGTTCCACAAATGTTCTCTGAAGGTTGTGTGTCACAAACGTTCTCAAAACATTGCAGGAAGGTTTTTGTATGACAAAACTAATAAGAACTCATACAGAACGTTATATAATGGTTACAGGAACATTTGCAGAACGTTGTTTTTTTGGTTATAATTTATGTGACAAACATTCTAAACGTTGCAGGGAGGTTTTTGTGTGACAAACCAATAAGAACTTTCTATAATGGTTATTTTTAGTTTTTATAACCATAAACTAACGTTTCGAGAACGTTCTGGGAACCTGTCATTATCAGGTGCTCTTGAAGGCAGCAATAAAGGCAGCATATGACCATTTCTCTGCAGTGATGTGAGCATCAAAACTGATCCGTTTAAAACATTTACTTAGTTTCACAGCATCCTACATGTCTTTCACAGAGAAAACAGAGAGAAGCAACATAGAATGAGAACAACGCATCGCCGAACGTCAGAGAGACGGACGTCTCTGGTGTTTGGGACTCAAGATACAAGCCAATAATCGAATGCTGCTCTGTGAGGGGATGTGGTTCTGAATCGCTCACGTATCCGGATTTCCACAGGAAACATCTTTGTGTCCGTCGTTTGGACGAGAGTTACAGGAGAGTCCCGCAGGATTTCGAGGCTTTAAGTCCGTTCAGGCCATGGTCTCTTTCCCCGGGAGCCTCCTGTCGTTAAAGGTATGCATGTTAATAACCTCCTCTGTTTTGACGATGGCGGGCGGTTGAGGTTTCTGTTTCCGCCGCCGCTGGCATTTCAGAGACACCCTGAGCTCGTCCACCATCGCGCTGCAGAACGAACGCTAGGACAGAGAGAAGATCAACACTTCAAACCTCCTTTTCAGATGTTATTGGTTATACTTATATATATATTATATATGTGTATTTGACTTTTATTAAATAAATGAATAAAGTGTTGGCCGATACCTTCTCGATCTGAGCGTTCTGCTTGGATTTGTACAGCACCTCGCCGACGGCCACGAACACGGACAACACCAGCCCGGCGGCCAGGACGATGAAGATGCCGCCGATGTTCTGCACGCCGAGCGCACTGGCCTCTTTACTCTCCTCCTCCGGACAGCCGTTCCCTCTCCACCACTTCTCCTTCATCATGTGCAGCTTGCCCTCCTCCTGCAGCTGCAGGATGGCGATGGTGATCTTGTCTCGATACGGGGAGCCTGCGGAGAGAGACGGAAGAGGGCTGAAATTCGTCTGGAACTGACCTACAGTGAGTTTAAAATCGTTTAAAATTTCAGGAAAAATCAGGCTCTGCGTGACAAAACTATTAGAACTTATTCAGAATCTTCTCTAATGGTTATTTTTAGTTTTAATAATCAAAAACATTTAAATTTTAAACCAAACCTTAAAAAACTTGAAATTTATGAAATTTTTATTCTTTACAAATGTTATTTTAGTGGTAAAATATAAATCATCATCATGCTGTTGAACTATATTCTTTATTAAAGTTATTTTGTTTCATTTTCAGTGAATAATGACTTAAATTTTAGTCTGTACCTAAAAAAAAAATGTATTTTTTGTACGTTGTCATGTTCACTTCAATTGTCAGTTTTCTTTATTTATTATGCTAAATGCACAAATAAAAATAAGCAAATATAAAATATACAAAACAAATAAATAAAAAGTAACTCAAATAAATATAAAAAACAAGTACATACACAATTAATTAAATATAATACAGGCAAATAGTCAAATAAATAAATAAAAATAAAAACAAGTAAACACATAAATAATAAATATTTAAAAATAAGTAACTAAAAAATAAACAAAAACAAGTATATATTGATTAAATAAATAGAGGTAAATAAATACACAAACAAACACAAATAAAAACAAACAAATAAATAAATATAAAAACATGCAACTAAAAAATATAAAAAAACAAGTACATACACAATTCATTAATTAATTAGATATAAAACAGGTAAAATGACAAATAAAAAATATATAAATATAAAAACAAGTAAATACACAAACACAAATAACTAAATAATTAATATAAAACAAGTAAATACATAAATAAATAAACAAATACACAAATAATAAATAAATATTTAAAACAAGTAACCAAAAAGAATATAAAACAAGTAATTACAATAAATACATATAAAAAAGTACACACACAATTAAATAAATAAATAGGTAAATAAATGCACAAACATAAATAAAAATAAAAATAAATAAAATAAGCTAATCAACATAATGACACAAATGCTGAACATCCTGTACTTCAGTGCTCATTTCCGTCTCCATGCTTCAAACATCATTACATGAGATGTATTATTTTATGAAAGCACTGATGTTATTCCAGGAATGTTTATTTTGTCCCGCAGAACGAGCGGCAGTGAGTCAGATGTAAAGCCTCAAACCGCAGCGGGACGCGTCAGATCAAAGCGTGTGAATCTCGAACACCCAGCGCTCGGCTGCCAGACGCCATTCAACGCCTATTAGCCTGCGAACACAGATTGTAGAGCGAAGATTGCGTGTCGTACGAGTGTGAAGCATGTGTGCGCTTAACAGGATTACCCAGATGGGAGTGGGAAGAGGATTTGCACAGATAAAGATGGATAAATATTTCCTTTTCTATTTTCTCCACCCCCACACAACTCCTTACAGATATTAATGTTTATATAAAGCCTCTCGTTAAGAGCGCTCAGATCATCTGCTGTCGAACAGGAGAATCATGGGAAATGAAACTAGTTAAGTCTGTTTTACCCATGGGCGTTCCCACGCCGTATGCCTTGGAGTCGATGAGGCCTCCGACCTGCGTGAGGTTACAGTTGCGCTGGGTGACGAACTCGATGGCCGTGGACTCCATCAGGAAGGCGTAATCGGACGTCAGCACTCGATGGATTCCCTCCTCCACGCTCTTCACTATCACTGACTGACGACGGCTGTTCATGAACTCCCACATCTTATCGTAAGTGGAGATCTTGGTTTTCTGCAGCAGCAGAGACACAGAGATGAACATTACGCTGAAACAGTTCATATTCAGAAATATTATCCACTTGATGACGCTATTGTCTTCTGCTTTACAGCTGAAGTTCATAATTGATGAAAACACTGACACTGATGTTCATCAAAATTTAATTGAATTGAATCAGCACTGAACTGAACTGAGTAGAGCTGCTTTATAGCTGAACTGAATGTTTCATAATTGATACATTTTGCAACAGTCATTAACACGGTTATTGAACTAAATCAAATAAAAACTGAACTGAATTAAGTTGAATTCTAACACTATTTCCTTCTGTAGAGCTGCTTTACACCAGAAACTGAAATTGTTTTATAATTGATTAATTTTACAACACTGACACTGATATTCAACTCAAATTCATCAAAATTTAACTGAATTGAATCAGCATCGAACTGAATGACTCTTTTTGTTTGGTAGAGCTGCTTTATAGCTGAATGAAATGTTTCATAATTGATAAATTTTGCAACATTATAGCTGTTACTGAACTAAATTGAGTTAGCATTGAACTGAATTGAGTTGAATAACGACGCCATTGACTTCTGAATAAAAACTGAACTGAATTAAGTTGAATATTGACAATATTGTCTTCTGTAGAGCTGCTTTACACCTGAAATTGAATTTTTCATAATTTATGAATTTTGCAAAGTTGACTCAAATATTTAACTCAAATGAATAAAAATGTAACTGAACTGAATCAGCACTGAACTAAATTGAGCTGAATGAATTGAATGTTTTATAGTTGATACATTTTGCAACATTAACACTGTTATTGAACTAAATTGAATAAAAACTTCGATGAATTTTGTTGAATAATGACACTTGTCTTCTGTAGAGCTGCTTTACACCTGAAACTGAATTTGTTTAATAATTGATGAATTTTTTCATCAACATTGACACTGATATTCAAGTTCAAATTAATCCAAATGTAACTGAATTGAATCAAAATTAACACTGTTATTGAAATGAACTGAATTAAAATGGAACTGAATTTCAATGGAAATTGAATTTAATAATTGATTAATTTTACAACATTGACACTGATATTCAACTGAAATTAAACTAAATTCAGTCAACACTGAACTGAATTGAGTTGAATTGTGTTTCATAATTGATTACTTTACTTTACATTACTTTCCTGTTAAAGCTGCTCTGAAACACTCTGTACTGTATGAAGCGCTACAGAAATCAATGTGAATCTCCACCTGCAGTACCTTAAAGAAAGTCATGGTGGCGCCGTCCTCCACCAAGCCGTAGAGGATCTTGGTTTGCTTGGCC
>CM074454.1:450250-452750 GCA_037101425.1 Elopichthys bambusa
AACCGAACGTGTCGTGTGGCTCGCGGCGCTGGAGAATCTGATCATTAATTCATGTTGAGCATGTCCCTCGCTCGCCGTCAGCTCCGGTTCTTACACACGAACAAGCTCAGACTACAGCGTCCGTTAATAAGACCTCCCGAGACACGCGGGCGGCGCTCCCAGAATCTCCATACGGATCTTGGCTTCTTTTCACTTCAGAGTTTCTCTCACACAAGTGACATGTTGTTTACTCATATGACTGCGATGACAAGCACTCACTGTTATTAACTAAAACTTTAGTGTAAAGCTGAAATAAGATTTAAAATTTATTTAATAAAATTAATTATTTAAAATTTAAATTTTTCTGAGAAAGCAATTCATGCTTATAAGACCATGCTTTTAAATATTAGATGAAGAACAAACTAAATTAAAAAAAAAAATTAGAAACAAATTAAAGTGAACTGAAGCACTAAAATTACTAATTGGAAATTAATAAAAATGAACTTAAAAAAATAAATAAATTAAACCTAAATAGAAATATTTAAAAATAATAATAATAATTTGTTAATTAAAATAAGGCTGAAATAAAATTAGAAATATTAGATGAAAAACCTAACAGGAAATAAACAAATAACCCTAACCATAACTAAAATAAATATTAATTAAACCTAAATATAAATATTTCAAGAAAAAAATAGTAATAATGACAAAAACAGTTGAAAATAAAGCTTAAATAAAACATAATATAGAAATATTAGATGAAAAACTTAAAATAAATGAGTTGGCAACTGAAGGACTAAAATGAATTAACAGGAAATAAATCAAAATTAAACCTAAATATAAATATTATATTTTATTATTTTTACTAATAATAAAAATGACAAAAACATAAAAAAAGAGGAAAAAATGTATTTAAAATTTAAATGAAAACTCAAAATATAAAAATAAAAGCTAATTCAAAACATTAATAAAAACTCACGTGATCCATGAGCTCGCGGATCATGCCGTTCCACTGGCCGGTGCTCTCCTCGAACGCCCCATATTTCCCGTCCTCCACTAACCGGATCTCGTAGCGGAAGCCCAAGATTCCCGAAAGCTCCCGAAGCAGGTCCACACAGAATCCCTCGAAGCGGTCGTTCCCGTAAAGGGGTTTATCCGACTTCTTAAACATGACGTACGGCTCCTCCTGAACACACAGACGGAAGAAGCCAATCATCATCGTGTTTATTAGTTTGAGGATTTGCAGAACTATTTAAAGTGAGCTGAAAATCAAAGCAGAAATATATTAGTTCATCCAAAAAGGTCGTTTTTAAGTTCAGAAACAGCAACATTACACACTAAAGAAAGATGAACATGGAAAAAAGCAGAGTATGTGTGTGTGTGTGTTTACCAGTATGGTGGACACACGCAGTGATTTGTTGGACAGCGAGTCTGTGATGTTGGTGATTTTACTCTTGTGATTCTCTGTCATGTTCAGTCCACGCGGAGGATCCCACGTCCCGATCTGTGCAAGAAACACACACACACACACATGCATGAATGAACTCGTATACACTTAGTCGTGCATGAAGTACACACACACACCTTCTCGAGTCCGTTCTCTTTGAGACTGATCACGTCCAGGTCAAAGTCTGTCCTCAAGCCGTTGGTTTTGTTGAAGAGGATTCGCCCCGTTAGTCCGTCCCATGATGCCTGAGGAGACAAACACACACCACACAGGCTTTAACACACATTTACACACACACGTTCACAAGCATCAGAGACGTCGAGGGTTTACTGATGCAATCAACAGCAGAAGATTCTCATTTGAAATCATTAAACATGAACTGCAAACACATTATTCCACTGAAGAGCCTGAATCAAATTATCCAAATTCATCAGGGAGTTTTGTGGCTTTTATTCTGTAGCTGTGAGATCATTTCTGTTCCAGTGTTCCCTAAAAGATGACAAAATAAACTTTTAGCACATATGTGCATTTAAAACGAATCTCTCTGTTTTTGTTTGTTTTTTTATTTTTTAATTTTTGTTTCAGCAGGAAATAAACAATACAGGAAAGAAAACTTTTTGTAAAACACTTGTAAAACTAATAAATAAATAATAAGTAGTATCTTAATTAATATAATATTAATTAATATTCCTTAATCATATTTTTAAAAGCTAATTTATAAATTAAACTCATTAAATATATATAATATTAATTAATAATATTTTGTAAACACATTAATAAATATATATATATATATATAATATTAACTAATATATAATATTAATTAATATTATCTTAAAAACACATTAATAAATTAAACTCAAATTAAATATTTTAATTTAATATTATATATATATATATTAATTAATAATATTTTAAAATCACAATAAATTAAACTCAATTTACTATTAAATTAAACTCACTACATTATATATATATATATATATATACACACACACACACTGTATATATAATATTAATTATTAATAAAAACACATTAATAAATTAAACTCATTAAATAATTCTAAATCTATA
>CM074454.1:462750-492750 GCA_037101425.1 Elopichthys bambusa
CAGAAAGTTTATTTAAGAGAAATACATGTTTATTTAAGAGAAATGCATGTTATTTAAGAAACATGCATGTTTATTTAAGAGAAATGCATGTTATTTAAGAGAAATGCATGTTTATTTAAGAAAAATGCATGTTTATTTAAGAGAAATGCATGTTATTTAAGAGAAATGCATGTTTATTTAAGAAAAATGCATGTTATTTAAGAAAAATGCATGTTTATTTAAGAAAAATGCATGTTTATTTAAGGGAAATGCATGTTATTTAAGAAACATGCATGTTTATTTAAGTGAAATGCATGTTTATTTAAGAGAAATGCATGTTTATTTAAGAAAAATGCATGTTATTTAAGAAAAATGCATGTTTATTTAAGGGAAATGCATGTTATTTAAGAAACATGCATGTTTATTTAAGTGAAATGCATGTTTATTTAAGAGAAATGCATGTTTATTTAAGAAAAATGCATGTTATTTAAGAAACATGCATGTTTATTTAAGAGAAATGCATGTTATTTAAGAAACATGCATGTTTATTTAAGGGAAATGCATGTTATTTAAGAAACATGCATGTTTATTTAAGAGAAATGCATGTTATTTAAGAAACATGCATGTTTATTTAAGAGAAATGCATGTTATTTAAGAAAAATGCATGTTTATTTAAGGGAAATGCATGTTATTTAAGAAACATGCATGTTTATTTAAGGGAAATGCATGTTATTTAAGAAACATGCATGTTTATTTAAGGGAAATGCATGTTATTTAAGAAACATGCATGTTTATTTAAGAGAAATGCATGTTATTTAAGAAAAATGCATGTTTATTTAAGGGAAATGCATGTTATTTAAGAAACATGCATGTTTATTTAAGAAAAATGCATGTTTATTTAAGAGAAATGCATGTTATTTAAGAAACATGCATGTTTATTTTTTTTAAAAATGCATGTTTATTTAAGAGAAATGCATGTTTATTTAAGAGAAATACATGTTATTTAAGAAAAATACATGTTTATTTAAGAAAAATACATGTTTATTTTTGAGAAATGCATGTTTATTTAAGAAACATGTTTATTTTTGAGAAATGCGTGTTATTTAAGAAACATGCATGTTTATTTTTTTTTTTTAAATGCATGTTATTTAAGAGAAATGCATGTTATTTAAGAAACATGCATGTTTATTTTTTTTTTTTAAATGCATGTTATTTAAGAGAAATGCATGTTATTTAAGAAAAATGCATGTTTATTTAAGGGAAATGCATGTTATTTAAGAAACATGCATGTTTATTTAAGAGAAATGCATGTTATTTAAGAAACATGCATGTTTATTTAAGGGAAATGCATGTTATTTAAGAAACATGCATGTTTATTTAAGGGAAATGCATGTTATTTAAGAAACATGCATGTTTATTTAAGGGAAATGCATGTTATTTAAGAAACATGCATGTTTATTTAAGAGAAATGCATGTTATTTAAGAAAAATGCATGTTTATTTAAGGGAAATGCATGTTATTTAAGAAACATGCATGTTTATTTAAGGGAAATGCATGTTATTTAAGAAACATGCATGTTTATTTAAGGGAAATGCATGTTATTTAAGAAACATGCATGTTTATTTAAGAGAAATGCATGTTATTTAAGAAAAATGCATGTTTATTTAAGGGAAATGCATGTTATTTAAGAAACATGCATGTTTATTTAAGAAAAATGCATGTTTATTTAAGAGAAATGCATGTTATTTAAGAAACATGCATGTTTATTTTTTTTAAAAATGCATGTTTATTTAAGAGAAATGCATGTTTATTTAAGAGAAATACATGTTATTTAAGAAAAATACATGTTTATTTAAGAAAAATACATGTTTATTTTTGAGAAATGCATGTTTATTTAAGAAACATGTTTATTTTTGAGAAATGCGTGTTATTTAAGAAACATGCATGTTTATTTTTTTTTTTTAAATGCATGTTATTTAAGAGAAATGCATGTTATTTAAGAAACATGCATGTTTATTTTTTTTTTTTAAATGCATGTTATTTAAGAGAAATGCATGTTATTTAAGAAACATGCATGTTTATTTTTTTTAAAAATGCATGTTTATTTAAGAGAAATGCATGTTTATTTAAGAGAAATACATGTTATTTAAGAAAAATACATGTTTATTTAAGAAAAATACATGTTTAATTTTGAGAAATGCATGTTTATTTAAGAAACATGTTTATTTTTGAGAAATGCGTGTTATTTAAGAAACATGCATGTTTATTTTTTTTTTTTAAATGCATGTTATTTAAGAGAAATGCATGTTATTTAAGAAACATGCATGTTTATTTAAAAAAAACATGTTATTTAAGAGAAATGCATGTTTATTTAAGAGAAATACATGTTTATTTAAGAGAAATACATGTTATTTAAGAGAAATACATGATCAGATCACGGAAAATGGATCTGAATCAAACAAAAGTAGTTTGATGTGCCCTGATCAGCCTGGTTATGACATCACCGCGAGCTCATTAACATGTGACCGCCCACATCATACACACTAAAATAACATGATGAGACACAATCTTTGAGATGGTTCAGCTAGAGCTGTGAATGAACGAGACACTGAGGAAACAGGCTGAAGAGAATCTCACCTACTCGTTTAGACGAGACGAGACGAGTGTGTGTAGGAGTGTTCGGGTCAGATGTGTGTGTGTGTGTGAAAGAGAGACCGAGAGAGACAGACAGCTCGTCAGATGTAGGTGTGGTGATGATTGACGCTGTGTGGGTGAATCTCACCAAAACATCTCCATCTCACATTTCACTCTCAAATATAAAGAAAAAAATGTGAAATTATATTTTGCATAAATAAAATAAAGCTTTTTTTGCATTGCGACATTATTTTCTTGAAAATTAAGCATTTTAAACACCACATTTTATATAATTGTTATATAATTATAAATCTTTATATAATCAAATGAATATTAATAAAATTAATTACATTTTAACAAATTTTATCAGCTGCAGTTGTCTTCACAGTCTGTCAGACAGTGAAGACAAACAGACAAACAGTCCTGAATCACAAACACACACACACACACACACACACACAGATCGTGACAAATGTTGCTGTGCTGTGCAGTGGAGTGTGTGTGTGTGTTTGTGTGTGTGTGTGTGTGTGTTTCTTGGGCAGGTATAAAGTGATCTGATCACATGTGTGGACATGATGTTGCTCCGCTGGGACTCGTCTCATTGCAGCAGAGCATCCTGGGATACTCAGAGGGAGGGGCTGCGCAGAGGCTTCATGTGACCTTAACAACGGGTAACTAATGGTCGCCTGGCAACTGCCTCCTTTACTACTCTAGGTGAGACTGAGGACATTAGCAGAAGATGCAGTAAAAAATAATAAATCAAGCCTTCAGAACACACACACATAAACACACTCTCTGTCACACAAATTAAATACTGCATAAATTGGGGGAAAATATAACTGTGTTTTTTTTCTAATATTTGTATTATTTTATATAGAAATAAATGGTGCATAATTTAGAGGTGAATATTCTTTAGCACAATGAAATGCCCTCAAAATACAAAATATTAAAGAAAAAACATTATTGAATTAAAATACAGTACATCCATTTCATTGAAAGAACACTTTTTGTTCGCTGTTGACCGCGAGCAGCACGAGTGAGTCTGACCCCTAATGTGAAGCAGCACATCAAACAGAACACAGACGCTCTCCACACACTCTGCGTCTGAACCTCCACAGGCCTCCAGAAACACAGAGATGCTGCTCAGCCCACGCCGCGTGTATTTCTGAGCACGAGTGGCATCTCCGCACACAAGAACAGGCTAATCTCCTTTCACACATCGAGCTCTCGCGCGGAACGACTGCAGACGGCTGCCGATGTTTTCTAAAAATACGTGTTTGATGCGGAGCCACGGCCCGACGCCTCGGGGTCACTAATAAACACTGAATCGAGTCTGAATCCCAGCGTCACGGTGGTCGGCGCTCATGTTTACACACGCCGGGGCCCGTTTGATTTGCCAACAGCGGGAGCCGCGGCTGAATGCGTAATTAAAACAAATGATTCCAGCTCCCGGTTTGATTCAATTTGTGCGATTACAGGCAAAACGCTTGGAGAACGTAATAAAATTCTTTCTATTAATTAGAAAAGACTAATGACTAAATTGCTGCGGTGTGATTTATGAGGCGTTTGGCGCGAGTGAGTGATATCTGTAGCACTGCTGATATGACTGTAAGCAAATGAGCGGATCGTTTATAATCATGAACGTTACTCTTCTCAAATAAACCGAACAACACCTGCTCTATTTTTAAGGTTATGTACTAATCTTACTCTATACTTGGTTTAATCAGTCTAATGAATTATTCACTGGTGCACATTATGCTAATTCTCTATATGAATAACACAACCAGATGACCTACTAGGTAGCTGACAAATGGACTTCTGTGTGAACTGTTTTCTTTTTATTTATTTAACATGGAGATTTTAGGTTAAAATTTACATATATGCATACGGGAAAATGTGTAATTTAGGTCCTGTAATATTTGTAATATTTTTGTCCTCAATAGTAATTTTAAACAGCCTTCCTGAGTGACAAATATGTATTTTAAAAGTTTATATATATATATATATATATATATATATATATATATATATATGTTAAATATATAAGTTATATAACTTAATAAAATATATAACTAAATATTTGGATAATTTTTATATATATATATATAAAAAAGTTTGATATTTTATTATATATATATTTTTTTTAATTACCCAAATGTTTTACACTAAGCTGGATTAAAAATATTTAGAAGAAATAAAAATTAAAAAATATTAAAAAAAATAAAAATAGCAGAATAGCATACTGTGTACCGTTTTACGAACTATTATTAAAAAGTAGTATGCAGCACACTGATGTAGTGTTCCCTAGTTTCCCAGTGGGCTCATCAGCGGTGAATGCGATTGGTCGATGCACTCACCGGTGCTGTCGTCGTACACCACCGTGACCATCCTCCACCTGAAGAAGTGCACGAGGTCCAGTATGGCCCGGCTGAGCGAGGAGAAGTCCGGATACAGACTGACATAATACGAGTCTCTGTTATCCGACACCTGATGCTTCCAGCGGGTCTGAATGTGAGGGACGCCCAGAGCGTTGGAGATCGACTGCACCGCATTGGCTGACGAGCTGTGGGAGGGGCCGAAGATCGCTGCCACGCCCAGGGAGAGCTGCTCGCAGGCTGGGGATTGGACAGCAGAAAAGAACACAGGGCCAATCAAACGCTGCTCGCCAGAAAATATTTACATTTTGTGTTTTATTTACAAATATTTGCCTTTTTTGTTTTGTTTTTTACAAATATTTACATTCTTGATTTCTCATTTACAAGTATTCACATTTTTATTTACACATATTTACATTCTTGGTTATTGTTTACAAATTTGTACATTTTATTTTTATTTACAATTATTTACATTTTTATTTTAATTTACAAATATTCAGATTCTTGATTATTATTTACAAATATTAACATGATTTGGTTATTATTATATATATTTTGGGTTTTATGTACAAATATTTACATTCTTGTGTAGTGGTTACAGTAAATACATAGTGATACACAAGTGTGTATTTTATTTTATGTATTTTATATTGTTCACTGACATTATCCATACGTTTTATTATGCAAATTATTCGGGTGAAGTGGTACTGAAACCTGAACTTTCTTTAAATTTGGGTCTGTTTCTCACAAAAAACAGATCATGTATTTCTGAGGTGATTTTTTTGCTCTTTTGACAGTATAAATCAGCATCTACTCATGTTGTGTTTGGGTTTGGTGAGTAAATGACGACAGAATTCGATTGGATTTTTTGGTAGAAACACAGTTTCCACAGCAGTCGAGGTCACTAATGCACATATTCAAACGAGGCGCTTCTGTTTGTCCATTTCATCTCAGTCTCCATTTTAAACGGGATGTTCTTTGACAGCAAAAGCACCTCACATGCTTTTTCTCTAAATTGAGCCCAATTTCACTTTCCATTCCACCATAACCGTCGCGTCTGAAAGCAGCCTGAGAAAAAAGGGTCATTAAAATTACAAATGAGGCCAGTGCTGAAGCTTCACGTTTGAAATGACAAAACTCAGAAAAATAGGGCAGCCTGGGAAAGAAAAAAGGAAAGTACACGAGCGTTTAAACACGTTTGAGGTGAGAAGAAGACTCTCCCACCTTTCCTGGACGCCTCGAAACTGTCGAAGACGTTGATTCTCTGGATGTCGTACGTGAGGGTTGTGTTGGGCAGAAGCGTTCGGTTCCTGTTGATGGTGTTCAGTGCGAATTTAAAGGCCAGTTCTTCTGGTCCAGACGGGCCACTCTCTATCGACTCGAAGATCCCACCTGCAGACAGACAGACAGACAGACAGGCTTCATCTTCATGCTTCTCGCTTACACACACCAGCGTCAGAGAGAGAAAACAGCATCTGGACACCAAAACATCGAATTAATGAGGAAACTCCCAGTGTGCCGTCAGTCAAACATCTGCACCTTCACTGATACTCTGCAGTGTTTCACACACGCTTACACTCCCAGTGTGCCGTCAGTCAAACATCTGCACCTTCACTGATACTCTGCAGTGTTTCACACACGCTTACACGGCACACAAAGATTTCAAATCTGCTTTTATTTATAAACTTTATCTTTCATGTTAATTTTAGTTTAATTTATAGTCATTTTCTTATGTGCTTTTGTCATTTTATTCTTTTTTTTTTTTATTGCTATTTAGGTTTCATTTATTTTTTATTTCAGTTTTAGCTTCAGTTAATGATATTAAAATAAACATTAACTGAAATACAATAAAATAAAATATAGAAAACTTATTTTTTTATTGCAGGCAACATTTCTCACTGAATTTAGTAATTAAAAATTAATCAAAATGTGATTTAATATTTTTACAGCAATAAACAGAAAACATAAAAAAAGAAATACAAATATAAATTTCATTCATTCATTCATTCATTAATAATAAAATAAAATAATTTTCCATTAAGAGAAAAATTCTGTAGCGACACAAAATGTGAGAAAGATAAATATTAAGTGAGCACGTTAAAATAAGTTAATAATTTATTATATGAACTGAATGACATTTCAACAGATGACGTCAAAGTTATGTACAATTTGACGTAAAATTATGAGAGGATAGTTGATTCATATTTCATAACTGGTGAATTTTGCAGTTATTGAACTGAACTGAATCAACATTATAGCTATTGTCTCCAGAATCTGAATTTGTCTCATATTTGATAATAAAGTTTGCATCACTGATTCTGTTATTTTCTCTGTTTTTTACCGTGAAGCTGCTTTAAAACACCCTGTTGTATAAAGCACTGAATAAATAAAGCTAACTTGACTCTGGATAAAAGCGTCTGCTAAAAGAATGTAAAATAAAACAAAATGCATCTCATCTGAATTTAATGGACTGAGATCATCCATGAGGGTGTGAATTATTGTGGAAATTAATTATGCAATGAGTTACGGAATATCGGCCAATATCGGTCTCTTTATCGCTCTCTCCTGCCTCCATTTGCATGAACGCACACAAATCCATATTCGAAACGATGGCGATAAGTGCAACACAAAGCTTGTTTCTGCTCTCTGTCAGTCTGAGTGCATCATTATCTTCTCCTGCTGAATTTGAGGTGTTAATGTGCGAATGTGAGATCACATACAGCTCCGTGTGAATCTGTTAATGACACACACTCCGTTTAGAGGCACTAAATCATTTCTCTTATGACTATCTTCTTTCAGACGAACACAATCAGAGATATATTTAAAAATATCCTTAGTCCTCCAAGGTTTATAATGGTTGTGAATGGGGGGCCGCGTTCTGAAGACAAAAAGAAATGCATCCATCCACAAAAAAATGGATCCAGTGGGTTAATAAAGGCCTTCTCAAGTGAATCGATGCATTTGTGTAAGACAAGTATCCTTATTTATAACTTTATAAAGTAAAATAACGAGCTTCCGGCGCAACAGCCATACGCATTCGACATGCGTCCAAAAAGTGTTAACTTCCGTGACATTGTACACAATGACATGACGTACTACGCGTTATAGTATAGAACGTCATGTGTCACGTAAGTTTACCCTGGAGTCGTATGGATTCATTTAAAATCTTAAAAATTTAGGCAGCCATTCACTACCATTATAAACCTTGGAGGATTAAGGATATTTTTAAACATATCTCCGCTTGTGTCTGAAAGAAGATAGTCATGTACACCTAGGATGGCTTGAGGGTCATGGGATAATTTTCATTTTTGGGTGAACTAACCCTTTAAGGAAAAAATCTCTCACAACTAATAAAGTAAATTATACTTATTTGGTACATTACATTAACAACAGAACCCATATTCAACTGCTATTTATTTTCAGATATAATAATCACACAATGTTTGTTTACAACATAACATAACTTCATAAACATTTGTCTTCATGTCAAATTTATTCAAACATACAAAAATATAATTAACAGTAAATAAGCTCATCTCTAGTGTTTTTATAGCTAGGCCCCGCCTTCACTAACGAACTTTCCTGATGTTTTATTGACGTCTTTCCGCGGTTAAAACACTGTTTGAGCGATTATATGAGACATAATTCCTTTCAGTAAGTTATTTTCAACATACCTTTTTATGTGTTTTCCACCTATATTATGTATTAAAGTAAAAAGGAAAAGACTCGCGCTGCTGCTTTAACTGAGGCGGTAAAGCGATCTGTGACGTCACATCCTAGAGCGCCAAAACGCCATTTTGTTTGAATTGCGTGCTAAAATGGACATCATTTTAAAGCTGAGAATTAGTTTCTTAACAGAAGTAACAAAGCACCACGGTTTTTGCGATTATTGGATGGGAGGCACTACAAATAATGTTTAATTTAGGGAAAAACTGCGGAACTGGCAACCCTGGCTTGAACTACGGGTGATTCAGAGGGTCAAATTAAGATTGCTTGATTTTTTTTACACGGCTGTTTTTACACAATAAAATAGTGAAAATAATTGTTTTTATCGATACAGATCTGAAACGATAATCAGTTGATAAAAACAAAATCATCCCATCAAAACATTGTTACAATTTTTGTTTAAATTTAAATTTTCAAATGCATTTATTTTGTTTTTCACAACACATTTTTCAAAGCAGCTCTACAGAAAATCATGTTAATGTTTATATCATAATATCTTCATGCCTTATAGTTGCATTTATCAGATTAGAGCTGTGTTCTATGCTTTATAACAGAAATGTTAGAAATGTAGTTTTAATAAACACGCTAATCTCTCACATTATGTCTCTGTGTGACTGAAAGCGACACCAGCAGGAAACAGATGGTGACCTGCTTCTGCTGTTCATAAAACATCTTAATCAAACTACAGATCACATTTAGAGTCACTGCCGTGCCAGAAAGTATCCGGACACTTCCTTAATTAAATCACAAAATATCAAATCAGGTGTCACTGATTGTAAATAAAGACACACAAACATTTTCACAACCCAAACAAAAGCAAGTTTGAACTGCTAAATCATCAGATGAAGGATGAAGACAGTGTTTTTTTTGTGGTTTGATAACACTGATAATAATCATATATGTTTCATAAATCATAAATGATTTCTGAAGGATCATGTGACACTGAAGACTGGAGTAATGATGCTTAAAAGCAGAGATGATGATGAGCAGAAGAGACTTCTTTCTTTCAAAAACATTTAAAAAATCCTAATTTTCCCAAAAGTGTTCCCAAAAGCCGATTCAGACACGATGAATAAAAGTTACATTAAGATGATTTCTGCGTAATTATCAGACGTTTGTTCTCAGAAGGAAAAACTACTGTAATGGAAAGACTTTCAGGAATTTTCCGCCTGAGTTTAGCACATTCTCTCTCTCTCTCTCTCTCGTCTTCCATCGCTGTGTAATTATGATAAATCTGTTATCCTACTTCAGTCTTCATGGTGCTAAAAACAGGCCTCAGTTGTGCCATGAGCTGGAGATGTTATCCGCCTCCAAAGGTAAAATGTCAAGCCTTTGCTCGGGGAGAAGGGAGCGTCTTTATTCAGCACAAAGCAGCAGCTCTCAGATCAGTTTTCAGAGGATATTACAGTCGCATTTCATCTGCACTTACTCCTCAGACTCGAGAACATCTGAGGCTCTGTTTCATCTCACTGCTGTCGAGGAGAAGCACCTCGTCTCAGAGCGCTCTGCCTTCACGTTCTCTTGGTTTTTAAGCTTAACGATGTTTCATCGATGTATGATTAAAGAGATGTGCATCATATTAAGTTTATTAGTTTATGTTAAAACTGTGTAATCCAAACGGATGCATTTCAAACACATAAATCCTACATTTAGGCCTGTGTTTTGAGAGTAAAGGATAACCGTACGGCTGCCATCATGACCTCTCTGAGCTGCCGCCGTGTTTCTTTTTCAGTCTGGATCTGTTTAGTGAGGATTTCAGAGCGGATGAAGAGGAAGGCCGAGAGAAACCGCTGAGACTCTGGAGGTATCGATTGGCTTCTGAAGGTCTCCTGACTGTGTGAACATCACATCTGTTTGACAAACACATCGTGACAGACATCTTCTGCTTACAAACACGTGTGCGTGAAGGACGGTTCCTCTGGGCTGATGGATGATGTTCCTTCACAAAAAGAAACTTGTTAAATTCTCAGCTTCCGACTTCTGCCTCCACTGCCTGATCAAAGGCTATTAGAAATATTACTATTGATGAAATGTTAGTTTTGATCAATGGTTGGAATATTAAGAGTCCTGATTACGGCTGAGTGAACCGACACTGTACTGTAGGGAGCTAAAGGAGCAATTCAGCTCTTTTCCATTTAACGAATGTTAATATAAAATAATGTTAAAATAAAAATCTGATAATTAAATAAATAAAATAAAAAATAAAATAAATTAAATTGAGAAAAAAAATTACTTTTTAAAAAAATTTAATAAAATAAAAAATATAATAAAAATAAATTAAAATAAAATAAAACATGAAATCATTTTAATTAAATAAAAAATAACAAAATAAAAATAAATCAGAAAATAATTTAAAAATACATTTAATTAAAATAAAAAATAAATTAATTGAATAAAAAATACATTTGAAACATAAATAAAAAATGAAATAATAATAAAAAAACAAAAAACATTGCTTCATTGTATCTTTAAATTTTTTATCAACTTATCTCATGGTTTACGACAAAACCCGGATAACTATAATTATCTAAAACTACTAAAAACGTTTCTGTTAATTGTAATAAAGCTGAAATAAAATAAAATGTAAATATTAGTTGAAAAACTTAATTAGAAACGTTGCCTTGACAATAAACTGAAATTGAAGTTGAAGCACTAAAATTATTAACTGGAAATAAATAAAAACTAAAACTAAAAATAGAAATAAATTAAATCTAAATAGCCTATTTTAAGAAAACAAAAAAAAAAACGAAAAATTCAAAATATTAATAAAACTATAATAAAGACTAAAATAACACGTTTATTTGTATGGCACTTTTCATGCTCACAAGGTAAAATGCAAACATAAAAATAAAAACATTGACAATATGAATATACTCAAAAGCATCTCGCCTTTTAATAAAACATGAATGCTTGAAGGATAACATTTATCAAACGCTCCTATAACATTTGATTAATATTTGATATGCGTTTTCATGATTTTGAGAGAAACGGTGTTGGAACGTTTTTATGACGCTGTTGGAACGTTGAGAGAAAACGGTTGCTGGTCCCCATTGACTTCGCAGCGTTCTGTTTCATTCGTGACCTTTTGAGCGTCTCGACACATTCAACCACTGACTCAATCATCTAACAGAAACCAGCTTCTCTCTCTGGGAAGCTTTATCTAGTTGCCTCACTTGACCTCTGACCTGCGGCGCTCCCAGGGTTCAGAACACGATCCATCAAACTCTCTCTGTATCAAAGCTGCTGATCTCACGGGTCTATTAAAGGAATCTTTCACAGAAAAGGCAAGCGTTCTGTCATTATTTACTCGGCCTTGCGTCGCTCAAGGCTGAGGCTGTTTCCAACAACAGAGACGCTAAAATTTTTAATGAATAAAGTCAACAGAAGCACTGCGTTCCTCTGACGTGAATGAACTGAAATGCACATACATGTCTCACCATTTACATGCATGAAAATGAACCACAAACATATCTAAACATGCATAAAGTCAAATATGTTTTTGGAGTTAATGTGTGTGTTCCTATCTGTGTGTGTGTGTGTGTATGAACGAGACGAGACCTTCGCGAGCCGCGGCCCCTGAAACACCCGATCAATCCATCTTCCCTCCACCGGATCGCTTTCTTTCTCTCTCTCTCTCTCATGTGTGCCACGCATGCTAATAGCGAATGGATTTCTTCTTTGCTCTTGAAAGCTGTGGTTATATTTTTAAACCGTGAAAGGTGCAATTTGCTGCTGGAGAAAATAGTTGAGCCTGTTTCTGATGTTTGACACGGAGGTTCGAGTCTGTTTGATCCCGTTTAAACGAGGTTTATTGCAAGTTTCGTCCTGAAAAAGCAGCGACCCTCCTGTTCCTTCCTCATTACATCTGGACATCTCCTTTCGTTCGTTTGTTGTCGTTGAAATGCAGTGTATTAAAATGTGATGTGCACATAAAACTGACTTGATTTGACATGTGAAGCCGACAGCAGTGACACACGTCTGAAAAACACCAATGCATGTCACTCACAGCCTGAGCCTAATACATCATTTATTTACTTGGAATCATATATAATATGATAATAAAAATTAAAGATTAAAATTTTTAAAAATTTAAAATAAAAAATAAGCCCATATGTTTACATTTATTGGTGTAAAAAATAGTTTTCTCACTGCCGAATTATGACTCTGCTGCTTCTCCCACCACACTTGAAAAGGAAACACGATATTGCAAATTTGATAGCATTTCTTATTTGATAGCAGTGCTTATATTTCCCTTATTTGGATAGCAAAATGTGACTGAAATATAAACGGCACAAATACATGCACAGGTAAACAGAACTCACATTTCGTTTAGAAATTGTACAAATACAAAAACACCTTAGCAACGCATAGCAACACACTTGCAACACCCTACTGTCATAACAACACCTTAGCAACCACAGAGCAACACCCTTGAAACACTGTCGTCATGGCAACACCTTAGCAACCGCATAGCAAAACACTTGCAACACCATAGCAATCACATAGCAGCACCCTATCGTCGTGGCAACACCTTAGCAACCGCATAGGAACACCCTGTCGTCATGGCAACACCTTAGCAACCACAGAGCAATGCCCTTGCAACACCCTGTTGTCATGCCAATGAACTTGCACAGGCAAACAGAACTCACATTTCCTTTCAGAAAATGTACAAATACAAAAACACCTTAGCAACCACATAGCAACACCCTATCGTCATGGCTACACCTTAGCAACCACAGAGCAATGCCCTTGCAACACCCTGTTGTCATGCCAATGAACTTGCACAAGTAAACAGAACTCACATTTCCTTCAGAAAATGTACAAAAATACCTTAGCAACTGCATAGCAACACCCTATTGTCATGGCAACACCTTAGCAACCACAGAGCAATGCCCTTGCAAGACCCTGTCGTCAGGCCAATGAACTTGTACAGGCAAACAGAACTCACATTTCCTTTCAGAAAATGTACAAATACAAAAACACCTTAGCAACCACATAGCAACACCCTATCGTCATGGCTACACCTTAGCAACCACAGAGCAATGCCCTTGCAACACCCTGTTGTCATGCCAATGAACTTGCACAAATAAACAGAACTCACATTTCCTTCAGAAAATGTACAAATACAAAAACACCTAAGCAACCTCACAGCAACACCCTATCGTCATGGCAACACCTTAGCAACCACAGAGCGATGCCCTTGCAACACCCTGTCGTCATGCCAATGAACTTGAACAAGTAAACAGAACTCACATTTCCTTCAGAAAATGTACAAAAACACCTTAGCAACTGCATAGCAACACTCTATTGTAATGGTAACACCTTAGCAACCACAGAGCAATGCCCTTGCAAGACCCTGTTGTCAGGCCAATGAACTTAAACATGTAAACAGAACTCACATTTCCTTTCAGAAAATGTACAAATACAAAAACACCTTGGCAACCACATAGCAGCACCCTATTGTCATGGCAACACCTTAGCAACCACAGAGCAATGCCCTTGCAAGACCCTGTCGTCAGGCCAATGAACTTGTACAGGCAAACAGAACTCACATTTCCTTTCAGAAAATGTACAAATACAAAAACACCTTGGCAACCACATAGCAACACCCTATCGTCATGGCTACACCTTAGCAACCACAGAGCAATGCCCTTGCAACACCCTGTCATCATGCCAGTGAACCTGCACATGTAAACAGAACTCACATTTCCTTCAGAAAATGTAAATACAAAAAGACCATAGCAATACCCTTACAACACCCTGTCGTCATGACAACACCTTAGCAACCACAGAGAAATGTCCCTGCAACAGTTTAAACCAATGTACTCATTCATTTTCTGCATCATCTTCTTTCAGTCGATAATGAGCTCGTGCCTCAGTGTTCATTAGTGACGAGTCAAAATGTCACTGAATTCTTTACAAGCAGATAAAGTGGATCTGTAAATGTGTGGAGTTGTTTCTGTTTGATTACAGACGGCCAGTGTGTGTCTACATCACAGTCACTTCAGACTGACACACACTGTGATGCATTCATAAACTGAGAGAGAGAGACTGTGTGTGTGTGGTGAATTCCAGATGAGCTCTGACTCAAGCTGGACAAACAGCTAATAATGACTAACACACACACAAAACACAAGAATACAGCTCCAACACACAGCAAACAGCAATATATTACAGCTTGACCTCCTAGACACCCAGAAATTACACATTTGACACGCACACACGCACAACATACGTGTGCAGAGATGCATGATCATCACACACCGACCATAAACATTACATCTCATATTTTTCAGACAATATTTAATGTTTACACGCCAAAAAATGCTGGGTTGTTTCAGCCTACGCTTGGGTCAAATATGGACAAACCCAACCCTTGGGTTTGAAAATGTAATTTAAAAATGTAAACGGCTGGGTTTGTCCATATTTGACCCAAGCGTAGGCTGAAACAACCCAGCATTTTTCAGAGTGTAGGAAAACCTGGTGGATTGATGGATATTTATATATTCACCCTGAAATGGTTTAACAGAAGTTTATTTTTCAACCAGAGGAACAATCATATGAATCAAACAGCTACTGTAGTGCAGGATCAAATGTTTGATGCAAGAAGTTTACACTCTAAAAAATGCTGGGTTAAAAACAACCCAAGTTGGGTTGAAAATGGACAAACCCAGCGGTTGGGTTAAATGTTTGACCATACTAGTACCGTACGTCTGGCTTAAAATGAACCCAAAATAGGTTGGAAATTAAAAATCAGACAATAATAATCAAAGGGTGAACATTTATTAATAAGCAATTTAATAAATGTTTATTGTTTAGTTATTATTCATTAAACATAATAATAAATGTTCATTTCCAACATATTTTGGGTTCATTTTAAGCGAGCAATACAGTAATTTTTAAACAATATTTGGGTTAAATAAAACTACCCAGCAGGTTAGTCAAACATTTAACCCAACCGCTGGGTTAAAACAACTCAATCACATTTTCAACCCAACTTGGGTTGTTTTTAACCCAGCATTTTTTAGTGCAGCTAACAGGGAACCTTCTCAAGGTTCTCTCAACGTTATGAACAAACGTTCTTCCAATAACTTTAATAGAACGTTTATCTCGTTGTCTTTAATAATGTTCTCAAAACGTTAGCACAATAACATTATTTATACAACTTTTTCTGAAACGTTTCAGTTAGACGTTTCATCTAACTTTTTTTAAATGTTTCTACTTGTTTCAGAACGTTCCCATAATGTTTGAAGAATGATACAATAGAATGTTTCCTTAACGTTCACATAACCAAGAAACAACGTTGGACGTCCAGAGAACATTTAGAAGTAACATTTTCATAACTTTGTAACTTGAACCTCGCCAGAACGTCAAACAAACGTTCTTCCAGTAATGTTAATACAACGTTCATTCAGTGTTATCTGGTCTTTAATAATGTTCTCAAAACGTTAGTGCAAAAACATTATTTATACGTCATTCATGGAACACTTTTTCTAAAACATTGTAGCTGGATGTTCGTCTAACGTTGTTTCAGAACGTTCAGAGAACGTTCAAAAGTAACATTCCCATAATGTTTGAAGAATGATACAATGTTAATGTTCCCATATCCAAGAAGAAACGTTTCTGAAACATTTTGAAAACTGGACGTTTTAAACGTTCAAAGAACATTAGCAAAACGTTCTTAGAACATATTCACCAGCTGAAGAATCAGAAGCACCCTGATTCTCTGTGTAAGCGAGCGGACGTCTGTCTGTGAATCCTGCCGGGAAACACGAGAAGATCTGGATATGAAGCTGACGGATGAACAAAGATGTGCTTCACACACACACACACACACACACACACACAGAGGCCTCATGCAGCAGCGCTCCGGTCGCGCCGGTGGTAGAAGCGCATCTGTGTTGCCATAGAGGCTCATAGTTGAGCGGATGCGGACTGACTCTTAAACAGACACACACACAGGCCGAATGTTCAGAGAGTCTGATGAGATCCGCCTGTGGCTTCACTGAGAACGAGACCCTCAAAACACACACACACACTGACCGAATCACACTAATGAAGCCTTCTGACGCCGAAGACGAGCCTGAAATGAGGATCACAGATTTTTTGGCAGACTGTACATCATTTTCAACCGCTTATCATGTGAGACTGAGTGACAACAAATACAGTAGTGATCATTATATTTCTGGACAAATGAGCGCAGTGTTTCTGACATGCAGATTCAAATACAAGAAGGAAAACACAGTAATAATAATCAGCATGTTTCGCCTCGCTAAATGAACACAATGCAATCATATTTACACTGGAAAGAGCAAAAATCTATTACTATTACTAAACTATTGATTGTGGAAGTGACTAACACTAAATAAAGTGGACATTGTGTTCTGCCAATGCCAATAATCTCAAAATGGACATTATATCACAAGCATATGAAACAGTTATTTTGCAAAGCATTCCACTCTTCTGAGCTCATATAATCACCGTGACGTGTTTCACAACATCAAACTTTATGATTATTGATGTTTAACTCGATCTCAGTGACTTGACAGATGTTATTCTGAGGCCTGATGTCAAATACTGCGTGAAACTGAGATATGCAGATGTACTCATGAGTCAATGAATCAATCACAAGGACTCCACGTCATCAATAAATAATCGATCAACTCTCACCGAATCTGAGCACGTGCGGCATCCCGCTCGAACCGGCGACAAACATCAGCACAGTCAGCCTGATCACGAGCCCCGGTAAGCGGAGGAGAGCTCCGCTCCTCACCACCACCACCATCATCATCATCATCATCATCTCCGGCTTCACAAACACGGCTGGCGCGTCCGTGCGCGTGACACCATCACGGCATGACCGTCCCCGGTCCGCGCGGGAGTCTCCGGTCCACGGATCCGTGTGTGCGCGAGGATGCGAGCGGGAAATCCACGCATGAGTGGGGTCGATATCATCAGCGAGCCCGAGCGCGAGCGCGATACTGCACTGCCGCACCGAATCTAACGGGCATCTCACGGAGACCGCGAGTCTGCGCGCGGGCGGGGGCGCGTTCATTCAGACGCTGCTGCTGCTCGCGAGCGCGTCACATACCTGAGCGAACGCGTCAGACAGACTCAGAATATCACTTCACTGAACGAAAGTGCCAACAAGTGTCGGTCAAATAAAGCTCCTTTATCGGTGGTTCCGTGAAGAACGTTTAATCTTTCCATCACAAAAGGTTCTTTAGATAATTAAACTGTTCTTCACACAGTGTGAATTCAGCACCGTGGACAGAGACCCGCCGCTCCGTGCTGATCATCCTCGTCTTTATTTATTATCACATGACCTAAGAAATCTATTCTTCACGACTTTAATGTGATGTCACTGTGACGCCATCAACGTTACAAGAACGTTTTGCTAACACTCCAAAAACCTCCATTATTTCAATGTTTTAAAAAACGTTAAGGGAACGTTCCATTGTATCATTCCTCAAACATTATATGAACGTTACTTCTGAATGTTTTCTGAACGTTCTGAGACGTTTAAAAAAACGTTCAACTGAAACATAAAATCTAATTTTGCGTCTCTGGACTGGGTCACACACACACACACACACACACACACACTGATCTACAGGAGGTCCCTGAGGGATTGACAGTGTGAAGATGCAGATGATGAAGTTTATTACTCAAATAACTGCAAACACACACACACACACACACACACACACACACAAATCCAGTAAACAGAGAAACTGACTGTTTGAGACACACACCATCTGTGGCATTAGCATAATTATGGAAATAGACAGAGAGGGTGTTATGGGTCGACTGAATAGGAAAAAATCCACACACACACACACACACACACACAAATGTACAGCTCCATATGGCTATATATATATATATATATATATATATATATACACACACACACACACACAGACTCATGGATATACCAGTAGGTGGTGACAAATCTTTATGAGTGAATCAGTGGATCATTCATTCAACCGATTAATTCTGCCACACTGATTCATATGGGAAAAATACAAGTGAACGAGTCATTGAATCATTTATTCAACCTATTTATTCACAAGCACTGATTCATTCTGTAACTCGTTCTGGTTTCTATAATGTCATTATCTACAAATAAAATGTTTTTCTTTCATGCAGGTTAAATCAATACACCAGTAAGTGGCAACAAATGACCAATGGGACAAATCTTTATGAGTGAATCACTGAATCATTCATTCAAACGATACACTTAATGTTCTCTGAATGATCAAAACGTCCAGTTCTTTAGATTTTAAACACTTTTTTCTTGGTTATGTGAACGTTAAGGGAACATTAACATTGTATCATTCTTCAAACATTATATGAACGTTACTTTTGAATGTTCTCTGAACGTTTAGAAACATTTAAAAAAAAAACACTAGACGAGTGTCCAACTGAAACATTTCAGAAAAAAGTCCCATGTATAAATAACGTTTTTGTGCTAACGTTTTGAAAACATTATTAAAGACCAGATAACACTGAATGAACGTTCTATTAACGTTACTGGAAGAACGTTTGCTCATAACACTGAGAGACACTTGCCACAACGTTCCCTGTTACTGTCTGGGAGAAATAATTGAGAGATATTAAAGACATCTGATCTGTGATTTTTCCATTCCCGCAGGATTTCACTCAACTTCTCTCTTTCCTGTCATGCTCTTCTTCTCCCTCTTTCTCAGTGTGTTTGACTCAGTGATGCGGATACCATGGTAACAGGACACTAATTTGGTGTGAGCGAGAGAATGACACACAAACATGATTCTCAGCGCATGTGTCCTTTAACGAAGCTCTCATTACCGTCCTGCTGAACAAGCTGAGTGTAACGCAGAATAAAGCCATCATACAACTCTGTGTGCGTTATACTCTAGTAAACATAAAATTACACAGATCACACACATATTGGGTGAAGTTATCCGTTTTTAATTAAACAGCTGAATGAAATTATATTTAAACATTTCTCTGGGATTGCCTTCTAAGTTATGCTCTCTTAGAATTCAGCTAAAAATGTCTTTATGTCTTGAGTGTAATTATGATGTCTTAAAGGTGCAGTAAGCAATTTCTGAGAAACTCTGTAAGGGGCGTGTCTACTCAAGATGGGGGAGGTGCCTGTGCTGCAATTTGGAGGCGGGGCTATCAAGATAGGGGTGTGATCTTTTTGGGTAGGGGCGTGTTTGTTTTGGTGATTTAAAATATCGTTTCTCAGAAATTGCTTACTGCACCTTTAAAACGCTGTCTAGATTTGGCGCAGATCTCGTATCAGACACCTGAGCGCACCAACAGATGTGGATGTCTCAGACTGCTGTTCTCTGGAGAAAATGATTAATTTAACACCCAAAAACAGCCATGGAGATCATATCGCACCTGCTGCGCCACTGAGACCAAACATAACACGAGGAAAACGCAGAATTTCAGCTTGTTCTCTTTGATAGCCAATGGTCATAATTTACCAATTAAGAGCTTCAGTTCTGCTTTTAGGATCAAAAGACTTAGATCTGATAATTAAATATGGATCAAAACAAGAGTTTCTCATGAAACTTTGAGTATATTGTACAACATCAAAGTGCCAACCGGAATACACACTCCAATAAAAAGTCACATTATTAATAACAGTAATCAGTTCTACTGCAAACATCGTTCATTAGCTTAAATGTTGACAAACAACGCATGGCCTAGTGATTTATCACTCATTTATTAATATCAAATTTGTATTTTAATCTATTTTTATTTATTTACACATTACCACAACTGAAATCTCCATGAAAGTCGGCATGAAACGGAAGTTGCGCTGGTCTTTTCTTCCCTTTCTGCCATATATTCGACTGAAACGACCTCGCGAACAAGAACAAATGTAGGGCGGGGCTTGATTTTGTCCGTGGGGAATTGATTGCATGGTTGTGGTTTGCTATTGGTGGATCTCATGTGAGTGACAGGTTGCCCCGCCCTCGTCATCAGAGAAGAGATGTCGGGGAAGTTATTTTGTTAAATCATTACTGCACTATTCCATAAAAAAAACAACAATTGTCAGTTTTGATTTGATGGTGAGCTTTGAAAGAGCAACCTCTGAGCAGTGAAACGTTCCTCCGGGAAGCACCATGTAGAGAGTGAGAACGATCAGAACAGCTTGGACTGCAAACCGCTAACAGCTTGTAGCAAAGCGAGTTGGCAGCTAGCGCGACTGAGGCGCTTCACAAACCCTCTGTTTTCTGCCTCTGTCTGTGTTTCTGAGCGTCATCTGTTCCAAACATCGTCTAAAACACGACGCAATAAATGCGTGTATTAATAGCCTATAACGCGCGCTAGAACAAATCAAGACTCTTAATGTAAAGTGTGCGCTTGGGCGTCTTTCCGCTCTCGTGTTCAAGACTTAATGAAAATCCCGTATCTGCAGTACTCACACACTCAAACTCACTGGAATAAAGATCCTGCCGAGCTCCCCGAGGGCTTATTGCAGTAATTACGATTTTCATAAACCCTTTTGTGAGCGTCTTAAGGCAGAGAAAAGCTCTCCGCATTGTATCTGAACCCCAAAATGGAGAAGTATTTAGCTGCGGTTCTGACCCGACTCTCTCTGAGAGGATTAATCATCAGAACCGAGAACCTTCTGCATGAGGACACATTTCAAAGAGAAACGCTTGAGAACACAAAAGAGTTATCTAGGAAATTAGTGTTCTATAATGAGATTCTCGTTTATGTTTTTTGATTTGACAGATGCTTTTATCCATAATTCACAGGCAAACACACCGGAGGGAACAGCACACAAGGGCTACACAAACAAACAATTAAGGAATTCAGGAAAAGCACTTTTTCTTGGAAAAATTTGCTAGTCACTGTTTCACACATTAAAGTGTGGAGCTTTTCATTTCATTTCTTTAAACCCTATTATAAATGATTATAACACTATATAAGCTATATGTGTGTGTGTAGTTTTGCTCATTTTCTTTTTGTGTAATATTTTGTATATATGAAATGAAGGCCATGAAGTTATGGATACAAGTTATTTATTTATTATTGTTTATTTTTTATGTTGAATATTTTGTATGTAATAAAGTTATGGGCATGATGTTATAAATAAAACATTTTATGTTGAATATTTTGTGTATAATAAATGTATTACATTATAAATACAAGTTATGAATTTATTTGCTATGTATTTGCACTGATTTATTTTATTTGTCTCCAGTATTCAGTAGAACGGTGTTTCTGATGAATCTAACACAGTTCCACCTTCACAAGGGCCGAATGTCCCTCACTGAGCTGTGGAGGGCTCAAGGACACACGCGTGTGCCGTATGACGGTGTGAGGTGTGTGTATGAATGCAGAGCGAGAGATAATAACTGAGGAAGAGGAGCTCAGAACACAGCAGGAGGAAGAAAACGACTCACGATGACCTGCTTCACACAGAACCACATTATCAGCTCTCAGTGTCAGTGAAACTCATACTGACACAGTTCAGAGAATATCTGAATATAAAGACACTTGTGCTGTCGATAACAAGAGAACAGAGAAAAAGGAGTGAGCTGAGTAAAAGAGTCCAGCACCAGAGTCATGTGATCTGAGCGGCCTACAGCACGGCTCAAACTACTTTAAATACGAGTGTCGCATATGCTGCAAGAACGTTTTCTTAATGTTCCCGTTAAGTTATGTAAACATTACTTCTGAATGTTCTAAAATTATGGCATAAAAAGTCGAAATTGGCATTTAAAGTCAAAATTATGACATAAAATGGTGAAAGTTATGCTTATGACATAAGTCAAAACTGACATGTAAAGTTGAAATTATGACAAAAATGTCAAAATTATGACATGAAAAGTTATGATTATGACAAAATGTTAAAAATATGACTGTCATAGCTGACGAAAAGTCAAAATTATGACAAGTCGTAATTATGACATAAGTTGAAATTATGACATTAAGTCATAATAATGACATAAAAAGACAAAATTATGACTACCAAGTTATAATTGTGATGTAAACTGAAATTGACATTTAATCCAAATTATGACAAAAAAGTCAAAATTACGACAAAAGGTTATGACTACTAAGTTATAATTGTGACATAAAAAGTCGAAAAATTATTGTCATATTAAGTCAATTTTGTCTGTCATAATTTTGATTTACCAAAGCACGATGTGGTGGAAACGAAGGTCTGCAGCGTTGTGTACAGCACACTTCTGTTTCAGTTCTCTAATTCAGTTTGTTTTACACACATTTCTCATGTTTACACGTCTCTCAGTGAACGTGTCTGAAACACTGCGTGTGACACGAGGACACAGCGCTGCAGATTCACTGTTTGGCCCTTGAAGAGCGTGACTCCATTTCATTGGCAGCGATGGCCCTGTGCTGTCATTCATTAGTGTTAAAATGTGTCTGTGCCCAGAGCGGAGCGGATATATCACACACACACACACACTCGCTCAGCCCTTGACTCCAGGACAGAGATGACAAGCAGACCTACAGTCATTCATCATCCCGCGCTCTCTTTCTTTATCTCTATCTCTCTCTCTCTCTCTGTAAAGCTGCTGACTTTGAATATTCTGCTCTATATGTGCTATTTCTCTCCACACACACACACACACACACACAAAACTGATGCATACTGCATGAAAAGGAACAGCGCACACTACTGCGACCTTCTGACCTTGAACCAGAGGGCAAAGGTCAGGTGACTTCACTCAGTGGAGTTCAAGTATATACTACCTACTTTTTTTGGAAACAATATTTGATGCAGTATAAGCAAGGCTGGTTTAACAAAGAATGATAAAACGTTCAAAACAGGATTTTACTTTTTTGTTAGTTTTTTTTTTCACATTGAAATTCAACTGAATTACAGAGATTAAAATAAACCCTAAAAAATAGTTAGCCTACATGGTGATCAGTTCTCCTGTGTATTAAAGGAAATACTGATTTTATTATGTAATATTTGTACTTGTTTATTTTCTGTATTATAACCGTGTCTGTCTGTCTGTCTCAGTGTTTCAGAGTTGGTCATTTTTGCAGGTGTTCCTCCACTCAACATCCACATTTCACATCTTGACAAGCAATCAATCAAATCTGGCCGCCGGAACCCTGTGACGAGACTCCACAAATGGACAGCTGTTACCACGGAAACCCCGGCAGCACGACGCCCAATCAGAGAGAGAAAACAATGATCTGTACGCAGGAGAGCGTGTGCCGCTGTTACCGACACGCCTTTCTTTCATGACTGATCATCTGTTTGTTTGTGAAGCAGCACATCAGTAATCCACCCAGATAAAGAAAATTCTGTCATCGTTTACTCACACTCATGTCTCTTTCTTTCTTCAGTTTATAGTGACAACAAACATCAAGCTGGAAATAAAAAACTATCTGAAACCTGATTCAACCAGGCCTTAATCAGAATGTGAACAAGATTTAAGAGTGAAGGAGAAATCAGAGACTTACATGATGTCTGTTCCTCACATAAAACTATCATGAGTCATATTAAGACACTTTTATGGCATTTCTGCTTTTTGGAGCTCATTAAACATTTTCTCATTAAATTTAAACATACAAAATGTTTTTTTCTTGGTTATGTGAACGTTAAGATAACATTCCATTGTATCATTCTTCAAACATTATGGGGATGTTATTTTTTAATCGTTCTCTGTTCATCATTTTGAACAAACGTACTATTAACGTTGCCAGAACGTTCTGAGAACATTATCAAAGACCAGATAACGTTGAACAAACGTTCTATTAATATTACTGGAAGAACGAATGTTCTATTAACGTTACTGTAAGAATGTTTGTTCATAACGTTGAGAGAACCTTGCCAGAACGTTCTGAGAACATTATCAAAGACCAGATAACATTGAACAAACGTTCTATTAGCGTTACTATAAGAACGAACATTCTATTAACGTTACTGTAAGAATGTTTGTTCATAACGTTGAGAGAACCTTGCCAGAATGTTTTGAGAACATTATCAAAGATCAGATAACTTGGAACGAACGTTCTATTAACGTTACTGGAAAAACGTTTGTTCATAACGTTGAGAGAACCTTGCCAGAACGTTCTGAGAACATTATCAAAGATCAGATAACTTGGAACGAACGTTCTATTAACGTTACTGTAAGAATGTTTGTTCATAACGTTGAGAGAACCTTGCCAGAACGTTTTGAGAACATTATCAAAGATCAGATAACTTGGAACGAACGTTCTATTAACGTTACTGGAAGAACGTTTGTTCATAACGTTGAGAGAACCTTGCCAGAACGTTCTGAGAACATTATCAAAGATCAGATAACTTGGAACGAACGTTCTATTAACGTTACTGTAAGAATGTTTGTTCATAACGTTGAGAGAACCTTGCCAGAACGTTTTGAGAACATTATCAAAGATCAGATAACTTGGAACGAACGTTCTATTAACGTTACTGGAAGAACGTTTGTTCATAACGTTGAGAGAACCTTGCCAGAATGTTCTGAGAACATTATCAAAGACCAGATAACGTTGAACAAATGTTCTATTAATATTACTGGAAGAACGAATGTTCTATTAACGTTACTGTAAGAATGTTTGTTCATAACGTTGAGAGAACCTTGCCAGAACATTCTGAGAACATTATCAAAGATCAGATAACTTGGAACGAACGTTCTATTAACGTTACTGGAAGAATGTTTGTTCATAACGTTGAGAGAACCTTGCCAGAATGTTCTGAGAACATTATCAAAGACCATATAACGTTGAACAAACGTTCTATTAATATTACTGGAAGAACGAATGTTCTATTAACGTTACTGTAAGAATGTTTGTTCATAACGTTGAGAGAACCTTGCCAGAACGTTCTGAGAACATTATCAAAGACCAGATAACGTTGAACAAACGTTCTATTAATATTACTGGAAGAACGAATGTTCTATTAACGTTACTGTAAGAATATTTGTTCATAACGTTGAGAGAACCTTGCCAGAACGTTCTGAGAACATTATCAAAGACCAGATAACATTGAACAAACGTTCTATTAGCGTTACTATAAGAACGTTCTATTAACGTTACTGTAAGAATGTTTGTTCATAACGTTGAGAGAACCTTGCCAGAATGTTTTGAGAACATTATCAAAGATCAGATAACTTGGAACGAACGTTCTATTAACGTTACTGGAAAAACGTTTGTTCATAACGTTGAGAGAACCTTGCCAGAACGTTCTGAGAACATTATCAAAGATCAGATAACTTGGAACGAACGTTCTATTAACGTTACTGTAAGAATGTTTGTTCATAACGTTGAGAGAACCTTGCCAGAACGTTTTGAGAACATTATCAAAGATCAGATAACTTGGAACGAACGTTCTATTAACGTTACTGGAAGAACGTTTGTTCATAACGTTGAGAGAACCTTGCCAGAATGTTCTGAGAACATTATCAAAGACCAGATAACGTTGAACAAACGTTCTATTAATATTACTGGAAGAACGAATGTTCTATTAACGTTACTGTAAGAATGTTTGTTCATAACGTTGAGAGAACCTTGCCAGAACATTCTGAGAACATTATCAAAGATCAGATAACTTGGAACGAACGTTCTATTAACGTTACTGGAAGAATGTTTGTTCATAACGTTGAGAGAACCTTGCCAGAATGTTCTGAGAACATTATCAAAGACCATATAACGTTGAACAAACGTTCTATTAATATTACTGGAAGAACGAATGTTCTATTAACGTTACTGTAAGAATGTTTGTTCATAACGTTGAGAGAACCTTGCCAGAACGTTCTGAGAACATTATCAAAGACCAGATAACGTTGAACAAACGTTCTATTAATATTACTGGAAGAACGAATGTTCTATTAACGTTACTGTAAGAATATTTGTTCATAACGTTGAGAGAACCTTGCCAGAACGTTCTGAGAACATTATCAAAGACCAGATAACATTGAACAAACGTTCTATTAGCGTTACTATAAGAACGTTCTATTAACGTTACTGTAAGAATGTTTGTTCATAACGTTGAGAGAACCTTGCCAGAATGTTTTGAGAACATTATCAAAGATCAGATAACTTGGAACAAACGTTCTATTAACGTTACTGGAAGAACGTTTGTTCATAACGTTGAGAGAACCTTGCCAGAACGTTCTGAGAACATTATCAAAGATCAGATAACTTGGAACGAACGTTCTATTAACGTTACTGGAAGAACGTTTGTTCATAACGTTGAGAGAACCTTGCCAGAACGTTCTGAGAACATTATCAAAGATCAGATAACTTGGAACGAACGTTCTATTAACGTTACTGGAAGAACGTTTGTTCATAACGTTGAGAGAATCTTGCCAGAACGTTATGAGAACATTATCAAAGATCAGATAACGTTGAACAAACGTTCTATTAATATTACTGGAAGAACGAATGTTCTATTAACGTTACTGTAAGAATGTTTGTTCATAACGTTGAGAGAACCTTGCCAGAACGTTCTGAGAACATTATCAAAGACCAGATAACGTTGAACAAACGTTCTATTAATATTACTGGAAGAACGAATGTTCTATTAACGTTACTGTAAGAATGTTTGTTCATAACGTTGAGAGAACCTTGCCAGAACGTTCTGAGAACATTATCAAAGACCAGATAACGTTGAACAAACGTTCTATTAATATTACTGGAAGAACGAATGTTCTATTAACGTTACTGTAAGAATATTTGTTCATAACGTTGAGAGAACCTTGCCAGAACGTTCTGAGAACATTATCAAAGACCAGATAACATTGAACAAACGTTCTATTAGCGTTACTATAAGAACGTTCTATTAACGTTACTGTAAGAATGTTTGTTCATAACGTTGAGAGAACCTTGCCAGAACGTTCTGAGAACATTATCAAAGATCAGATAACGTTGAACAAACGTTTTATTAGCGTTACTGTAAGAACGAACGTTCTATTAACGTTACTGAAAGAACGTTTGCTCATAACGTTGAGAAAATCTTGTCAGAACGTTATCTGTTAGCAGGCTGCAGGTTTGAAACAACATGAGGGTGAGTAAATGATGACAGAATCTCATATTAATTATTTCTTTAAGTATTCTGTCAATATGAAAGTGATCAACAGAATCCCTGTAAACAATGCCCAATGCCGGATGGGGTTTGGCGACAGTGGGCAGCCTCTGCTTTGGATCCTATAATTAGAAGAAGTATTTTCTCATTGTCATTCTAATGACAGCTTTCCCATAGAGACGCTCGCAGTCCAATTACCCGAACCGGAAGAACCGTTAAAGTCGTCCCTGGGCGCCCCGCTCGCTGGTTTAAACTCACTCCTGTGGTTTTGGCCTTAACGAATGCGCGGAATTCCCAGAGCGGCGCGTCTCTGATCGTGAAGGTGCTCTTCAGGTATTTAGTTCAAGGTGTGCCGGTGAGGCTCAGATAATGAGATTTCACAGGTCAGAAGTGCCGTCTTCATTTCTGCTCCGCTCTCAAGAGGATTAACTCGCAGATCTGTTCGTTCTGTCTTCTGTTTCCCGTTCCTACATCCCTCACTGCTCTTATGAAGGTTCAATGAGGTTCTACATACAACTCTAGGGTTCTTGCCTCAGTTTTAAAGAGCACTTGTTTCCAAAATGATTCTCTATGAGGAAAGAGAAAAATGTCTTAAAGGTAGAGTAGGCAATTTTTTAATATGCTCTTTTTGTTATACTGTTTGAAAGTGAGCGTATGCTCTGTTCACGCCATGTCATAACCACAATTACGTAATTACAACCCGTGACGCTCTTCAGACTCGGATTTATGCGTTCCTATTTCAACGCTATGCCGAAATGAATCTGCAGCAGTCAGGTGGTACCAGTATGAGCTCTGTAAGTTGTTTACATTTATGCTATGTGCTTTCAGACATGAGGTAATTTAACGCGTCTCTTATCTCGTGATGCTTTGCAGACTCTGCTGTGCGCGTTCATGTGTTTTGAAGGAGGCGTGGCTTTGGAGATGCTCTGAAGGAGTGGGATCTTATGATTTCAAAGCTAGCTTGCTATTGCTAGCCTCTGCGAAATTGCCTACCCTACCTTTAAAAGTTCTCTGGTCTTTAAAACCTTAGCACAATCATTAGCACAAACTTTTTTTCTGAAATGGTTTAGTTGGATGCAGAGTTGCCAGGTTTGTGTAACAAAATCAGTCCAATTGCTATTCAAAACCCGCCTAATCACGGCCAGAACAAACTTGCGAACTAAAAAAAACAACCTGCTGCAAAAATTCCACGGGAAAATCGCCGATTTGCCAACACGATTTTTTAAAATGTTACTACTTGTTTCTGAGAACATTCCAAAGTAACAAAAAGAATTATCAAAAGGATTGTTTCTTTAACGTCCGCATATCCAAGAAAAACGTTTTTAAGACATTTTTTAAAAAGATGTTTGTTGCACAGTCAAGCTAGTACAATGAAATGTGTATACGTTCAGCGTGTGAAGGGTTACACCGTGTGTGTGAGTTGTTGAGTGTCGGTTTTGCTCGGTCAGTGTTGTCTGTGGCAGTTATAAATGGACGCGTGAGATATTGATGGATGTGTTTCCGTGCTGACGGCCGCTCTCATCTCCGGCTGGCTCTCGGCAGACAGCAGCGTAATGAGCTCGGAACTCATCCGTTCCCGCTGACAGCCACTGCGGCCCGTTCAACCGGTTGGCTCGGGGTTTGCTTCTGTCTGCCCAAAAGACACACTGGCACGTCATATGTAGCTGACTGCACGTTTAGACACAAACAAACACTACCCAGCTACAAAACAGTCATCAGGAAAATGTCCAGCTTTTAATTATAATGCCCAGAAGAGTCTTCATCTGTCTCTGCCAAACACACACACAATCGAGAAGGTTTGTGGCGCCCTCTATGTGACAAACAGGTGAATTACAACCATGTTTCTACTACAGCATTTTCCATAACTATACAGATAAATGATCACAATAATAATAAGGCAAAGTAGATATAAATGTCATTTCAGTCTCACAGGTTACTTTCACGTTTTCATCCAAAATGTCCTCACAAATACAGTAAAAAATGACTTGCAAGAATGAACAGTAAACAATATAAATATTTTATTATAAATATTATTCAGCTATACATTATTTATTTGATATATTATTATATTTAATAATTAATAAATAATTGAATTCCTTTAAAGTCACGTATATTCATTTCAAAGCAATTCGTTACCATTATTACAAGAGCTTTATAGTCGATATTGTTTCTGTGTTTCCCTCTAGCGGCCACTAGAGGGCGCCGCTGCTTATGTTTCACACCTCATTATTATTCATGACGCTGAACTGT
>CM074454.1:497750-522750 GCA_037101425.1 Elopichthys bambusa
ATATATATAGTTGTCATTCATTTTGAAAATAACAGGGATTTTTTCATGGCGGCCAGAGATGCAAACGAATGTCTAGTTGGACGAAAAACACATTCAATCTAGTCACATGATGCACTAAAAAACATGAAGAAAACTGACTGACCACATAAATGATGGACCCGTGCCACAAATTAACCGTAAAACACCCCGAAACTCCACCCACATTCTCCAAACATCCAATCACACAGCCCCAATGCCGTGACTGACAGCACCTCCAGACTCTGAAATGAACCAATCAGGAAGCACAGAGTTTATAAACACACAAACAGCTGTGAATGCAACTCAACACAACCTCTCTGAACTCCGAGCGCTAAATAACCAGAGCTCACACACATCACGACACCAGAGATCCTTCATTCTGACGTCTAGACACCGTGAGACCTGATACACACCTGTCCGAACTGAAGCAAACCATGATCAAATCCACTGCATTTCATCCACGAGCTCAAATTAATGAGCCGTGAAGAGAAGTGACCACTGTAAAGGAGCTTTTACTGCATTAGACATTCACTTTAGGCCTTATAGCTCAGATGAAACCGAGATTTTATCCAGGAGAAAGTCCTGAAAAATGAGTTTAACTTCAATCTTCAGATCTTCAGAGAGACCAAATCCAGCTTTTCATATCAGTAACATTTTACATTCTCTCTCTTTCCTAGACCAGCCTTGATGTTGAACTTCAGTGTAATCGGCTGCATGTCTCTCATTTCACCCTCAAAGCCACAGAGAAACTCACACTCGCTTCTTATTTCTCTCTCTCTCTCTCTCTCTGGTCTGTGGTTCAGGGTCTGAACACATTAATGGTCACTGCATTACCATGGTAACGGTGAGATCTGCAGCCTGAGTGGCCTGATGAACATCACTGATAATGCTGTGAGGAGACCGGGGCTAGTTGTCACACGCGTTTTGCAAATGGGGCATGTTGTCACACCATATAAACAATGTCAGTCTGCAATACTTTGTATTGAAAAATATTTAGCTAACAGCCAATCTTACTGTAAAATAATCTGACATTAAGATTTTAGTTTTGATTATGGAAAAACATCAACATGCTTTTGTGTAATTGGATTTTTGACTGAGATCAGACCTTGAGGCAACATGTGACAACTAGCCCCGGTAGGACATCACATTTCCCAGCCGTTTAAAAACGGACATTATGTTTCTATACGTGAAGTTCACTCTTATACACTGGTCTGAAATCAGCAGAAATGCTCCGGAATGGATCATATGTGCCTGTAAATGAAAAGACGCACATGTTTCTATGTTAACCGCGGCGCGTTCTGGGGGGGTGCGCGTTCTCGCCTGCGCCTGCTAATGACACGAGCGTATGCGCGGCCGCGCTCCCATCAAACACACACAGATTAATGTGATGATTAATATGATCGACAGATTATGAGCTGTTTCCACATCTTCAAAACCTCTCCTTTCAAACACGCGTGTAATGTGTGCAAAACATCACGAGCGACAATAAACATATTTACAATCACCACGAATTATTATTATTATTATTATTATATTAAATTATGTTTTATGTTAAATTAAATCTTCATATGCGGAAACAAATATTTTATTTTCCCCACAAGCGATCATTTTAATTAGGCCAAACTATAGTTAGTTATAAAATGAATTACCCTACAATAATTAAATAAATAATCATCTATTTATACACTCCTTTTTTCCAGTGTTTGGCTCGTTTTTTGTGTTACTCAGGTCCTGGGTCAGTAATAACCCAGCGGTTGAGTTATTTATCGCGAGGTTTTTGCGCCCTCTTCAGGAGAGAGCAGTGCAGCTCCACCAAACTGGTGCATGTCTTCCGTAAAATACAGGTTTGTGTACGTTTTATTTTATCTAAAAATTCGTTATAGTTCTGTATATGGTTTATTGTATGCAATAAAGGCGCGATCGCCTGATGCCTTGCATAACATTTTATGATTTTATTCAAAAATAAATAGAATATAAATACTTAGCATGTTAAATATGTTCTCGGAATTGTACCCTGATTATTTATGGACAGGTTATGGAGTCAGTCACGGCATTTTTCAGCTAGGAGTGAAACGCAGGCGGCGGTCTGAAGTTATCAGTTCCCCGCCGAACGCGAGTCATCTCCGGCACGAGATCCAGCGCCGTGACGGTGGAAACAGACAACAAACACTGGTCCATTACACCGGAATTACTTCTAAATGTTTCATTTTTACTTCTAATATTTGTTAAACAAGCTTAAATGTAGGCAATATGTATTAAAATATGCTATACTATAAAATATGAATGAGGAATAAAGGAATTGGTTGAGTATTTAAATAAATAAACCCACTTTGCTGGGTAAAATTAACCCAACATGTGTTCTGTCCTATATTTATATGCAGTATATGCAGTATTTTTGCATGTCCAGGTGTGTGTCAGGTTACTTTCCAAAAATATCCCGATCATTTCCTGCATGTGAAAACAGTTCTGAGAGGGATTTTGTCATGCACGTCCAGGGGAAAAAAGGAAAAGAAAAGCCTGATGTTTTCTTGTGAAAGTAAAAGGCTTTTGTTGGTGATAAATAGTTCCTGTGAGGTTAAAGTGTCAGCGCGAGCGTGATCTGGAGCTGCTGCGCGTGATTTTCTCTCTCTCTCTCTCTCTCTCAGGATTCATCTCTCCAGCCTAAACCAAAACAGCCTGTGCTGTCCACAATATAATCCTATTTTCTTCTTCTCCTTAGTTTTCTCTATTTCCCCCCATTTATTTAGAATTCTGACCTTTGTTCTCATTTCAAAAAAGTCTGAAAAATGCATAGAATTGCACAGAGCAATTGACATTCGAACATTTTTGAATCATAATAATTTCTATTGTTATTTTGAATTGATTGCTTTGCAGAGGCAAATGTGCATGCGCATAATCTAGATCTAATTCGAATCTAGAGAGATTACAATACATTTACAATTCTAAATTGACAAAGTATAATTTAAACATAAACATTAAATATAGGCTATATGAAATATCTAAAGGTCTATTGTAAAAAAATCGAAACTCTTCATTTTATACAGTTGTTTTTGTATTAAAGGCTTTAATTTGTCTGTCGACGCAAATGATTAGAGAGTTCATAAGTTTGTCTTCTCACACACACACACACACACACACACACACACGCCTTCAGAAGCTCTGACCAATGAGCGCGTGAGTGACGGTAAGACCGGACAGCACGGGACCGTTTCAGACACACACACACTCGGTACCTGATGATGAACCATCACCGGAGGAGATGCAAGCTGTAGAATAGAACAGAATAGAATAGAATAGAATAGAATAGAATAGAATAGAATAGAATAGAATAGAATAGAATGTTGTGGAAATATTGATTCCAAACAAAAGCTGGTGAGTATACGTTAATATTAATATTTTTTGTGAGCTTTACTGTTGAATAATAATAATATTTTTTAGGCCTATAGCATTTTTTTATTATCATAACAGAATGCTAAATTAAATGTTTTGGTGTAGTAACATCTGATTGTGTAGGCAGATAATAAATAAATCACGCGGTATATTATCCATCTGCATCTGTTTAGAGTTTGGGGAAACGGAAGCAGATTCGTAAAGTTTCGCTGCTGTCTGAGGCCTGCGCGGGTCAGATGCGCGTCCACGCGTCTCTTCTACACCTGTCCGGTGAGCTCCGCGTCTCTCTCGCTGGATGTATCGAGACTTTTAAAGGGATTTGAACTCAGTTAAACGGCACGATGAAGGAGAAATCGAAGACAGCGGCGAGGACGCGCCGGGAGAAGGAGAACAGCGAGTTCTACGAGCTCGCCAAAATGCTGCCGTTACCGTCCGCGATCACGTCTCAGCTGGACAAAGCGTCCATCATCCGCCTGACCAGCAGCTACCTGAAGATGCGACTGGTGTTCCCGCAAGGTCAGATCCCCTCATTAACACTCATCCACTAATCAAACAGGCTGGGATTACGCGCTAAAAAATAAAGAACCTTTAACATTCCATTCCACAGAAGATTCTTTATTTATAGTAAACATAAATATATATATATATATATAATTTTTTTATTTATTAACGCTAAGAAACAAAAATGATCACTGAAAGGTTCTTCTACGTCATCACTGCAAAAACACCTTTATTTTTAAGAGCGCGCTTTGAATAATTACTAATAATATTTGATATATTCCGCTATATTTCTTAGGAAAAAAGTTCATTTTATTTTAATATCATATCAGAGTTAGGTTAGGTTAAAATGCACAGAGTAAATTCTTCTGTTTTCTATCATTTTATCTTTTTATTAGGCCTAAATTACGCGTTTCTGTCTGAGAAACACGCGCTAACAATATGGACTAGCACGAAATTAGTCATTTTTTTTGTCACATTAATTTATATATATATATATATATATATATACAGTAAGGATGCTTTCAAGCGGTGTGTAGCTATTAAAAAGCGCTATAAACTTGACTTAAAACACACTGAATGTTGCAGAACAAATTCTATTCTATTCTATTGATTATTACAAAGTGCATTAGGCCTAAACAATAAAACAATTTGCGCTACAAACCATGTGTTAGTAATCACGACAATATATTAAAATAATATGGTAAGAAATGCAATATCAAGCAGCATAACGCGCTAAAAATAACTGGAACATTCAATGTACAAATAAGGTGGATAAGATATATGATATCAGACCTTCTTTTTGTGTTTCAAATCGATTTCAAATAATTGTTCAGATTCAAAATTAATTCGAGTTGAATTATTGAACGGAGTGTGTTTGAGATGTGAAAAATTCTGATACTTGTGTCGTTTAAAGCAAAAAAAAAAAAAGAAAAAAAGAGGAAAGGTTTTCATGAGATATTAGACTTTGAATCACTTTTTATGTATCTAATTATTTTTAGAATTGACTGACTGTGAGTCTCAAGGCCTGAAGATAGATAGATAGATAGATAGATAGATAGAGCTGGTATAAGTGGTGTTTGTGAGAGGATCGAGTTGCTCTGAGGGTCGTCCTCTCGCGGTCACGAGCGTGACTGCGCACCCGCCGCGCTCATTACACCGGGGGCGCGTGCAGACCGGCTGTCTGGACACCGAGAGCACGAGTCACATAAGAGCAGATGAATTTATAATTGATGCTCGAGCGGGTGATTTTTTTTTTCCCCTTCTTTGAACGGGCTGAACAGTCTGCATCTGACAGAAACATAATTTTCATCAATTAAGCAGCTTAATTTACAGCGATGCCAAGAAAAGTAACGTGAAGAGTGATAATCAAAGCAAATTGTTGTTGTTTTTTCCAGCAGAAATCAGTGTTCGTCACATCATAATGCTGTGTTTACAGTTAGCCGAAGCTGTGGAGAATACATGTTTGATCAGAGACGCTGAATTATATAACCACTGTCAACAATAGTGGCACGCAGTTACAAGATAAGAATAGTCAAATTAAATGACAACAAACTTTAAAAACTCATTTTGTTTCCTGCGGTATTTGAATATTTTTTTCTGTGCCTGTAATCTAATAAAAACAATATATAAACGTTTCACCTTCATATTCATCAGCTTTGGAATAATGCAAAATGAATGAAAACTGAATAAAATCCACCGAAAGCCTATAATTATAGTATTGTTATAGCATAGTAGTAGTCAAATAATATCATTTGATAATAATAAAAATGATAGATTTCACTGTGTGTGTGTTTATAGGCCTGCATTATAGTGTCGATGAAGAAATCAATATTAGACTTTCATTCTAATATTTTACATAATTTCTATTTTTAAGCAATTGCATTCTTGTAAAATCTTTAACAAACTGATTAATAATTTCAGTACTGTATCTATGTAGCGCGCGACACGGGGAAAGCTCGTGAACTGTATTAACATGTCAGTCACGCGGATCCGCGCGTGTTTGCGGCTCATGTCCGTGATTTGCTTTCCTGACGGCACTGTTTGTTCACGAGCTTAGATTCACTCACACCATCGATATGATTACTGTCTCTCTCTCACACACACATGCACGCGTGCGCGCGCACACACACACACACACTATGAGCCAATATATGATCATTTATACTAGGTTAAGTGAATGTTAATAACGATTATGCGTATACACATTATACAGCTAATAATCATAATAGAATATTATAAAAGGCTATTTTATAACAGATAGCTGAATTGGTTCAAAGTCAGAAAAAAATGTGTATTTTTCCACAAATTTTGTAGTATGGAAGTTGTATAATATTCAAGCTACACATTTCTAGTAATTGTACAGTTAATTCTCATATTGTATTTTCAGAAAGTCCTGGAATATTTTTCTTCTCCCCAAATTTGTCACTACGGAAACACAATAATAAATAATGTAATAAGAAGGTTTACACTGACCTATTAAGATTTTGTTTACATCTAAATATAGATTTTGCTATTTAAAAAAAAAAAAAAAAAAAAAAGTTTTCACGGGTTTTTACAATTTTAACAATATTTCAAACTTAATTTATGAGATTTGTTGTATTTTTAATCCAATCTTTCTTTGTAAAAGTCATAAAGTTGATCACACTGATGTCAAAGTGAAGGATTCATTAGTTTGAACCAAACACTATCATAAGTGGTGTAAATAGTTGATCATTCAATACACTTTATTTTTGACAAAACATCCATGTTTCGCTCGTCACTGCACATTTCCGGTAGTGACAGTAATGTGTCGGTAGTGACGTCATCACATCACACAATATAACTCGCATACTAAAACATATTAAAACACTAATGATTTGCAATAACTGTACTAAAATGTTGTTTATTTCCCCCAAATAACAGACGTGTTTCCTTTTGTCACTACCAAAACAATGATGTCGCGTGAAGAACGTGGTGAAGTTTCGGTAGTGATGATTTTAGATACTTTTGAGCCGCTCAGAGATGCTAATCAGCACATGGTTAGCTAGCACAGGTCTGAACAGTTGTACACACAAAAACTGATTTTTATGGAATAACACCCAAAAAAGTTTGCTTAACTGCAGATAAAGGTGTTCGGTAGTGACGTTCCTTAAAGCGACACACAGATTTTTAGACTTATGAACAGGTTTAACTCCGAATGATGGATCTATCTGCTGTGAAAGAGAGGGACAGGGATATTTCCTGAACAGAAGTGTGTCAAAATCAGTCAATCAATCACGCACTGTTTCGGTAGTGACGTGAACATGCAGGAGACATTTTTTTTACATAAAGTTCCATGATTTAAAAATAAATATATTTTTTAAAAACCACAATGGAAAAAATTACAAAAATTATTTCAATATCATTTCCACAAGTTGAAATCCAGGGTTCGGGACAGACACCTCCCAATAGAAAGTACCCGATAAATGATGATTTTATATATATTAAGCTTGCTGATATTTTAAATAATATTGTGGGATTCAATAGATAATAGACGGATCTCAGTAAACATCTCAAATTTGAATACTTAAATGCTTTTTAAATGTGTTTTTTGGTTGTGGGACAGCAGTTTGCACCACTTCTGTAGAATACACGTAAGTTGTATACACTATAAAGCAAAGTGCACAAACTGCTATATTTGTGATTATGAATTCATCATGCAGATGTGTTTGTGTATTTGTGTAGGTTTGGGGGAGGTGTGGGGTCGAGCCAGATCTATAGATAACACCACGCATGAGCTCGGATCTCATTTACTCCAGGTAATAATCAGCAAGATGCTTCAGGTAATATTAAGACTTTATTATTATTATTATTATTATCAGCTTTAATTATTCAGAAATATTGCAGGAAATGTTTTAAATGTGAATGAAATGCATGCCTGGTTCTTGTTTAATGATGCTTCTTTGCAGATTGTTCTGTGCTTGTTTCTGTCATGACCTGTGTGATGTTCTTGATCTGCAGACGTTAGACGGGTTTATATTTGTAGTTGCTGCCGATGGAAAGATCATGTACATTTCTGAGACGGCGTCGGTCCATCTGGGACTCTCACAGGTGAAGAACATTCTAACACCAGCGTTTACGTGGTTTACATCTGACAGTAGAATTACAGAAGTCCTTTCACACAGGTAGAATTGACCGGAAACAGTATTTATGAATATGTTCATCCGGCCGACCATGACGAGATGGCCGCGGTTCTGACGCCACAACCGTCATACCACTCGCACTTCGTCCAAGGTAAGACACTAGACACTGAAATTGTAAAATGTACAAATTTATGTTGTGAGTCAATCACGAGTTAGTGTGCATGTTACGGAGATAATCGCAAATTTTTAGGGGGGCTGGATGGAAATTTAGCCCCCATAAAATGGGCCTATTGGTTTGCTTTTGACACGACGCTCACATCCAGTGAAGGCAAACGTCAGCTGTTAAGAGACTGAATGGCAGTGGGCATGACCTATGGTGACAGTGGGCGGGGCCTATTTGTGTGATGGTGTATAACTATTGGTCGATGTCTTGCTCTGGAGGCAGGAATATGCAAACGTATGTTGTGAGCCGTTTTTGGAGCTTGATTAAATGCTCTGTTTATAATGAGGATGTTTTAAAGGATTAGTTGACTTCAGAATTAAAATGAAGGTCCAAATGTCAGTTTCAGCATCTCAGAGCAGTGCAAGACGAGCATTTGTGGTTAAAAAGTATATCATTTTTATTTCTTTTAGAAAATGTCTGATGGTTTCTATAGATAAGACTCTTATTCCTCGTCTGGGATCGTGTAGAAGCTGCACTGAAACTGACATTTGAACCCCAGTGAAGTCCACTATATGGAGAAAAATCCTGAATGTTTTCCTCAGAAACCTTCATTTCTTTTCCACTGAACAAAGAAAGACATGAACATCTTGGATGACATGGAGGAGAGTAAATTATCAGGACATTTTCATTCTGAAATCAAATCATATTTTTCTCATTCTAGAGTATGAAGTGGAGCGATCGTTCTTCTTGAGAATGAAATGTGTTTTGGCTAAGCGTAACGCGGGGCTCACGAGTGGAGGATATAAGGTACAAACCAGTGTTTTATTTCAGTTTCATTCATATTTTTAGTTACATGCTGCATTAATAGAGCTGCTGGCTGACCTTTGACCCTCAGGTGATCCACTGCAGCGGCTATCTGAAGATCCGGCCACTGGGTCTGGACGCGTCTCCGTTCGACGGCTGTTATCAGAACGTGGGTCTGGTGGCGGTGGGACACACATTACCGCCCAGCGCCGTCACCGAGATCAAACTTCACAGCAACATGTTCATGTTTCGGGCCAGTCTGGATATGAAGCTAATTTTCCTGGACTCAAGGTGGAGTGTGAGCTGTAATAGAGATGGTTGATTAATACACAGGACACACACCGTTACACTGTAAAAAAGTTTCATACATTTTTTCTCCATGCATTTCTCTTCTCCAGTAACTGTATCTTGATTTAAGAATGTTGTAGATGTTTGTGCTGAAAACAAGACAGAATCACTGAGTGTTCTGTGCCAATCAGGGTTTCAGAGCTGACAGGATATGAGCCACAGGACCTGATTGAGAAGACCCTGTATCATCACGTGCACAGCTGTGACAGTTTCCACCTGCGCTGCGCTCATCACCTCCGTGAGTCCAGCTGCACCTCAACACTGATCTTCATAGTACGGTAATGCTGTAATGTTTAACATGTGTGTGTGTGTGTGTGTGTGTAGTGCTGGTGAAAGGACAGGTCACCACCAAGTATTACCGCTTCTTGTCGAAGCACGGCGGATGGGTTTGGGTTCAGAGTTACGCCACAATTGTGCACAACAGCCGCTCATCTCGGCCGCACTGCATCGTCAGCGTCAATTACGTCCTCACGTGAGTCACACACACACACACACACACACACACTGTTCTCTTCCATACCACTGATGATGGAGTAAGAAACAGATGTTCAAGCATCTGCAGGTTTACCTGTGCAAGTGTGGAAAAGTGACAGTATTTCAGATGATTTCAGTCATTTAATTCAGCCTCATGTCTTTATGATGTACAAACACATAATGCATAGTGTGTCTCAAAAGAGTCATATTTATTGATGTTATGATGAACAAATATATATATATATATATAAGCATTTTTTAATATTTTGAAAGAAGTCTCTTCTGCTCAGGCTGCATTTATTTGATCAAAATTACAGTAAAAACAGTAATATTGTGAAATTATTTATTTATTTTATCCTATATGTAATATTTATTAAATAATTTGTATTTTTAAATCATTAAATAATAATTTTATAATCAATCATTATTATAAACATTTTCTAATTTAAAATAATGTTCATATTCAAAAATAGTTCATATTTTAAAAATGTTTTTAAGCTGTATTTATTTGATCAAAAATACTGTAAACAATCATATTGTGAAATATTATTACAATATAAAAAACATTTATTCATTATACCTTCTTTAATATTTAATAAATAATTAGTCATTTTTATTAAATATTATTTTAATTATTTTAAATGTATAATAAATATTTAATATTTATTATATTTAATAATATTTAATGTTTTGGAGTTGGTAAGATTTTTAAATTTTTTACTTTGATGAAAAATACAGTAGAAACTGTGTAATATTATCACAATTTAAAATAATTGTTTTATTATTATTTATAATTAATTCCATTTATAATGTATACTTTTTATTAAATATTATTATTATAAATAATATTTAGTCAATAATAAATATTATAAATATTTATTATATAATAATACCGATCATATTTAAAAAGCATCACTTATTCCTGATGGCCAAGCTGAATTGTCAGAGGACTCTAGCGTTAGGATGTTTTTCTGTCAGTCTGTGGTTTACAGTGCGGGTCATTCTGAGGTCATCTGAAACTACAATATCACTGCTGTCAGAAGTGATGAAAACCTGCAGCTCATTATACAAACATGATAAGAGCAGAATAAAGGCTGTTGACTGTCTGTCCCGGTAAGCTCAGTAGTTCAGATAGAGGCTACGGGGTCAAAGGTGACGAACACAAAACCACAGGTGTGAAATCAATGAGAGACATTTCACAAGCGCTTCCTTTGTGTGTCAGGATTCATGTTCAGGGTTCAGAGGTGACGACCGCTGTACGAGCGCACAAACTGATCAACCCTCTGCAGCAGACAGTGACATCATCATAATAACGTGTGTGTGTGTGTTTAGGGACACTGAATATAAGGGCCTGCTGCTGTCTCTGGACCAGCTGAACCCCAGTAAACCTGCGTTCCCGTACATGAACCACAACGAGCGAGAGGACAAACCTCAAGTGTCGAACGCCAGGAGTAAGATCTTGGTTTCTCCTTACTCACAGGTATCACATTCACTTCTCACTCTCAATCACAGACGTAATGTGCGTTTTCCAGAGATTTCATGCCTCACTTCCTGTTCCGTGTGCAGCAGTTCTCGGCCTTCCAGCCGGATCGCTCGGATTCCGAGCCCGACAGCCAATGGGGCGGCAGTCCTCTGACAGACTCCGCCTCTCCGCAGCGCCTGGATCACGGCGACGCTGACAGACGCTTCCCTGAGGCGGGAGTTTCCCTGTGTTACGGTCTCTCTCAGGCTGACGTGATGCACATGGCCTCACACGCGTGTCCTCCAGCACACGCGCACGTGCCGCCGTGTGATCCGGGCGGGCGTTACGGCTGGTGGGACGCCACGCGATCTGTCCCGTCTCTTACTAAAGCAACTCAACACAACGGAGGAGAGTTCGACGGCAGAGCGTTTCCTCATGCTCACGGTGAGCCGTTTAAAAGCTGCAAATGTGTCACATGATCCTTCACAAATCACTCCAGTGTGTTGATTCGCTGCTCAGGAAACATTTCTGATCGAAAACAGCTTCATATTTTAGTGGAAAACATGATATCGATTTTAGGATTCATTTTTTGAAATAAAAAATCTTTCGTAACATTATAAATTGCTTTTGATCAATTTAATTCATCCTTGCTGAATAAAAGATAATTATTACATTTTTAAAAAAATTTTACGAGTACATCAAGTCAACTTTATTTACTTTAATACATGCTTATTGTGCTGCAAAAAAAATCATAATCTTTCATCAAAACAGCTTTTAAACGTGTTCATTTGGGTAAACTGGCAAGCTGGTATTGAGGCATTGTTCCCTGGATAAAGTGATTGATAGTCATATTTATATTTAAAGGTGCAATATGTAATATTTTCTGTCCGCTAGAGGTCGAGGCCTATTCAAAACAAAGGCGTAGCTTGATGACGCCAAGTTTGAACGTGGAATCTTGGGACATGTGGTCTTCCACAGCCGGTGATAGGACGCGGGAAGAAATCATGTTCATGGATGCGATTATTAACGTTACTGTAGTATGAAGCAGAGCAGGACCGAGTGCTGTGGGAGCTGAACGAGGCCGCTGGAGCGATTGCGCAACACACGCCGCGAGCAGCGGGACTTTTATTATGACACGGTCGCCGGCGCTGCTTCTGCGTTTCCGGTCATGAGTATGAGGTAACGCAGTGCTGTTTATCATATTAGATACATTTGAGTGTGTTGAAAATGATGTTATAACGTTACTCTGTGCGTTCGCTCGGCGGCTGCTGTGAGACACTGTTACACACTGCAGTAAGATAGATCGATTTCAGAATATCATATTAATAAATGCTGGATGGCTTGTGTTGATAATGCAAATGCAATTCCTTTTAAAACGTATTGTATGATGGAGAAAATGCTGTATTATTGTTAGTAAAAATAAAGCTGCATCTGATTATGCTATGTTAGCTACTTCACAAAGTAGTGTTTTTCTCTTAAAGCATGGTACTCGCAAAAAATCAAGAAAATTAGATTTAAACAGTAAGACTAAACGTGTTGAGCTATATAACAATAATTAGTTTTCTGTCTATAAATATATCAAAACAGCTGTTCCCTTGCCAATTAAAACATGTAAATATTAAAGCATCTTTGGTGTTTCCATGGAAACCGAGGGTAACGCGGGTATGACAGGCGACTCCTCACACGTCCCGGAGCCTTGGTTAAAACTGCAATTTTCTCACGATTTACAAATAGTTGCAAACATTTGGGATATTGTAAGTACTCAAGTGAACAAAATATAGAACACTGGCCTAGTGGTTTTTGGATATTTTACTGCAAAAATCTTACATATTGCACCTTTAAACATGTTTTTCAAAATGAGCATTTATTAACAGCTTTAATTGTAAACAATTACTTAATGCACTCTAATGTGCGGATAATAGGCTAAAAATATATAAATATAAAAACAGAAAACTTCATAATCATTTATCAGTGAGTTTGAGCACGCAGATCTTCATGAAACACACACACACACACGAGAAGAGAGATGTGTGTAACACTCTTGAATTAAGTGATGTTTGTCAGGAAGGAGGAGGGTCGTCACTCGCTGCTTCTGCTTATTTCAGAACTGAAACACAAATCTATGGAAAAATGAAGGAAAATCCCTTCTTGTTACTGTTTACACCAGAACTATCAAGAACATGTGCAGGTCAAACCTCGAAACCCTAAAAGAAGAAAAGAGGAAATTATATTTTGCATGAAGAAAATTGAGTCTATGGAAGCACTTTTCTGCCACATAAGGAAAAATCTTGCTTAAAAAGTCATAATTATTAACTAAAAAGTCGAAAATTATGAGGTAAAGTTGAAATGATGAGATAAGAAGTCATAATTATGAGATAAAAAAATTGAAATGAACAAAACGCTGGAATTATGAGATAAAGTTGAAATTATGAGATACTAAGTCATAATTATGGGATAAAAAATGGAAATTATGACATACAATGTTGAAATTATGAGATTACATTGAAATGATGAGATGCTAAATCATAATTATGAGATTCAAAATTCATATTGACAAAATGTTGGAATTATGAGATGAAGTTGAAATTATGATACTAAGTCATAATCTGACATAAAGTCATTAAAAATGGAGATTAAGACAAAACGTTGAAATTGTGGAATAAAGTTAAAATGATGAGACACTAAGTCATAATTATGAGATTAAAAATTGAAATAAATCATAGACAATTCCATTGTTTTGTCTATCTATGAGATAAAGTTGAAATTATGACAAAAAGTCAATTTAAAAAAATTAATTAAATTTTGACGGTCATAATTTTGACTGTCAGTTATTACAAAATCATGAGATTGACACTAAATCATAATTATGAGATTAAAAATGTAAATTATAACAAAAATTCTAAATTATGAGAAACATAGTAAGTCACAATTATGAGATTAAAAAGTCGACAATTATGAGAGTCATAATAGTATAAATCAAAATTATGAGATAAAAAGACAATTTTGAGATTAAAAAGTTAATAATTATAATTATTAATAATTAGTTAATAATTATTAGTTACAAAAGCATGACTTTTTTTGTTATGTGGCAGAAATGGGCTTTTTTTGCACACTTAATCCTCATCATGTAGATTTTGCCGTATTCACAGATCATAGTCGCACTGCTTGTACAGTAACGAGAATCTGAAGAGAATAATGAGAACACCCGTAACGCTCTGAAACTGAACGATGTGTGTTTCGCCGGCAGCTCACTGGGATGACGAGTGCGCGGTCAGTTCTCCGGAAGGAGGAGGAGGGTCGTCGGGTGATTCTGGAGACAGTTGCCATGACAACGGGCCGTTTCACTCGAGCCCGCGGGAGTCCGAGAGGATGGAAACCCTGATCAGAGCCAAACAGGAGCTGATTAAGGTGGAGGACAGTCAGATGAGAGATTACCCCTCTTCCGTCCTGTTTTCCTCCATGGTCTGCCGAGGGCCACCGGGGCCCCGCCTCATCCTGAGCCGAGACGACGACCAGGACGGGAGAAGTCCCGCGTCTCTGTCCGGTCTGAGCAGTCCGGGGTCTGCGGGCGACTGTCAGCAGCCGCTGGACAGAGAGACGCTGGACGGGCTGGTGCGCTCAGGTCGCCTGGAGCCTCCCGACGGAGCCGAGAGCCTGAGAGCTTTTCCCGCTCATTACGATGTGAACTCACACATGCACTTTCAGACGAGCGCCGCGCACACACACAACGGCACATCGGTCATTATCAGCAACGGCAGCTGACGGGAAAAACACTCCTCGACCGTCTCAGCTGGAGACGAACCGATCGGCTCAAAAAATCAATGTTAACATGGAAAAAAGAAGGAAAAATCCCTCATCACACCAGTACTGTCAAGAACATGTGTAGGTCACATCTCAACCCGAAGAAAAACAAATAAATTATATTTTGCATGAAGAAAATGAAGTCTTAATTCTCATTACTTTGATGCAAAACCAATTTGATTATTCTAATCATAAAATAATCAGCTTCATTTTGTTTGTGCAGAATATAATTTTTGGAAATTTGAGGTGTAAAATTTATCAGGTGTAAAATTATCAACACTGTCAACTGAAATTAAGTTTTATATACAATCAATTCAATAAATCCAAAAGCGTGTGTTTACTGAAGTATTTTCAGGCATTTATATTTGAGAAGAGCTGAGCATTTGATTAGGATTTAGTGATTTTACTGTATGACATACTCTAACATCATAGTGTCCTTTGCTTTGATTTCTGCATGTATGCAAGATGCATTTTTACATGCATACAACGTGTATTTTTCAACTGAAGTCTGTCGTTCTCCGGGATAATAATGTCATGCTGGTGTTTCTGTCATGTGACATGAGTATCAGAGCGGCTGAGAAATTACTGCTGTCTGATGTCACGTCCAGATGTTAAACACATTGGAGAATTACTGTGTGTGTGTGTGTGTGTGTTTTGGGCCTCTCGCCACAAATGCCTCTGAGGCATTCAGATGCATTACAGCTCCAAACCTCTACACACACACACACACACATTCATATCTCAAAGATAGTAAACAAATAAACACGCTGCTCATAGTAATGTGATCAAACCCATCAACAATTAAGTATTAAATTAAGTATTAAACTTAATCCAGCAACACACCATAACCATAAGCTCCACAAGTTTAGTAATGAATTGTTCAAACATTCTTCATGACATCACAGTATGATATCCAATCAGCTAGAATCTCTCTGATATGCTCCGCCCCTTCAGCTCTGTCTGTCTCCCCTCAACCCCCCAATGGGTTTCCCGTCTCTCTGTGTTTCTTGTTGTGTCTCAGTAAGCGTGGTAATGTATTCTAGCTCAGGTCTGTCTCATGGGAAGATTAATAACTAATTACTACAGGTCACTCAAGCAGATGGGTCTCCAGAGTGTGTGTGTGTGTGTGTGACTGAGAGGGAGAGAGTGAGCAAGCGTGAGTGCATATGTGTGTGTGTGTGTGTGAGCGCGTATCTCAGCCGTGACTCTCATGAATTCATGTCTCCTATCCTGAGATGTTGCACCATGTACAGGATTCTGTATCAAATGCTGCAGTGCCGAGAGCAACAGATGGCACAACTCACACACATGAGATCCACCAATAGCAAAGCACAAGCATCCAATCAATTCCCCACAGACAAAATCAAGCCCCGCCCTACATCTTGTTCCAGAAGCTGTTTTACTTGGACATACGGCACAATAGGAGAGGAAAGACCAGCGCAACTTCCCTTTCATGCAGACTTTAAGAATCAAATCCTATTATCTTTCTAACTTTTTTAAAAATCAATCAACTGTCATGTACTTCTAATTTCCACAAATGTAAGTGGCCCAGAGCATTAACAGGGAACGTTCTGGAAAGGTTCTCTTAAAGTTACAAACTAATGTTCTCCAGTAACATTAAAATAACGTTATCTAGTCTTTAATAATGTTCTCTTTCAAGGGAACTCGTGCTGCATCGATTGACGCTGTGGGAACGCTCTACGTGATTGCATCGTGAAGCACATGTGAAGTCAGTTCAATGGTGTGACAAGACGTCAGAGGCCTCTGAGGGTAGTCCCCTCTGGGGAGAAGTGGTCAACACCTCATTTTACAGTGCCCATTTCCCCTCTGTTCCCTCAGGGGTCCGTTCTGCCAACCCTGCCACCTCGCGTACTTCTGGGCACAGCAGTCTCCGGCAAGTTCTCATTTCAGTGTCCGCCTGGAAACGTAGCAGCCCTGGGGATGCATCTGAGAAGGGTCTCAGAGCGACCAGTTCGGTTGTTCCTAGCCGGTTTGCTGCTTCAGGGGATTGTAGTTGTTGCTTGGAAAGCACCAGTGGCCAGTCTCGAGAGACCGGTTCCCTTAGTAGATTATCTGACAGCGTGGTAGCTACTGCCAAATATATCGTGTTGGGTCCTGTGCCCAGTCGAAAAGTGTTACGCTATTCAGTTGGGGTCTCGCCCTCCCAGATTTATAGGGGTCCTACCCACAGTGGTGGGCCCCAAGCAGGCTCTGGTTATGGAACAAGAGGTAAAAACTTTGTTGGAGAAGGAAGAGACAGAGAAACTTTCAGAGAAACCCATTTTGGATCCGAGTCATCTGAACCAGTCAGTCATGCAGCTCAAGTTCAAAATGTTAACCCTGAGACAAATCAGGTCACAGACCAGATCTGAGGACTGGTGTGCCACGATAGATCTCAAGGACGCATACTTCCATGTATCCATCCTTCCACAACACAGGAAGATCCTGAGGTTCACTTTCAGGGTGAAGCGTACCAAAATCTGGTTCTTCCATTCGACCTAGCTTTATCACCGCACACTTTCATCAAATGTGTGTATGCAGCACTGGCACCACTGCATCTACAGGGCATCCGGATGCTGAACTACATTGACGATTGGTTGACTTAAGCTCAGTCGCATCAGTTAGTGGGTCGGCATCAAGATGTCGTTCTTGCTCACATGTTGGGGTTGAGGTTAAACACTACAAAGAGTGTACCTTCTCCAGCACAGAGGACCACTTTTCTAGGCATGGTGTGGGATTCGGTTACGATGCAAGCATGTCTTTCTCCTGCATGCATCGAGTTGATCCTATCAGCCGTAAACTGAATAAAGCTAGGCCAGTCACTCACTGTGAAACAGTTTCAGAGACTGTTGGGTTTGATGGCAGCAGCGTCCAACGTGATACCTTTTGGCCTGTTGTATATGAGAACCCTACAGTGGTGGCTCAGGACCAGGGTTTATTTTCCTGACATGCTTATGTGCCTTGGTTATGTGGAAGAAACCCTGGTTCCTATCCCAAGGTCCCATGTTGGGAGCTCCACTCAAGGCCTGTGGAGGGGACACCATCTCTCCTGGCATATCGCTTGGAAATGATGGGTGTCTTTCTTGCTCTCAGGAATTTCCTCCCAGACCTCAGGGACCACCATGTGCTTGTCCAGTCAGACAACACTTCAGTGGTCGCCTACATAAACCACCAGGGGGGCTGGCGGTCGCATCCACTTTGCAAACTGGTGCACCAAATCCCAGGGAAACTGCTTTCACTCAGAGCAGCCTACATCCCAGGGTGCCAAAATTAGGGAGCAGACATCCTGTCGAGACAGAAGCTGAAGCCCAAGGTATGGAGGCTCCACCCTGAGGTGTTCGGCCAGGCACAAGTGGATCTGTCTCGAGAGACATCTCACTGTCCACTCTGGTTCTCCCTCATGCATCCAGCTTCTCTCAGACCGAGGCTGCATCTGTACACATTTCCCCCGACTGCTTTGCTCCTAGGAGTTCTGCAGAGAGTTTGCCAGGATCAGGTCCGGCTCACCTTGATCGCCCCACGATGGCCGGGCAGAGTGTGGTCATGTCTCTCCTCAACGGCTCTCCGATCAAGAGGGACCTCCTGTCCTAGGCAGGGGGCTCAATACTTCACCCCCGCCCAGAACTGTGGAAACTGTGGGCTTGGCCTCTGAGGGGGCTCAGCTCATAGATTCTGGTCTCTCAACTGAGGCTGTTGATCCTTCACTCCAGAGCTCCCTCCACAAGGAAATTGTATGCCCTGAAGTGGAGAGTTTTCAATTCTTGGTGCTGTAGTTGTCAGCTGGACCCAGTTAACTGCCCTGTTGGTACAGTTCTGGAGTTCCCGTCCACTTTAAAGGTTTACGTGCTGGCCATAGCTGCTTACCACATTCCTTTGGGTGGAATGTCTTTAGGGAGATGCCCATTAGTTACACGTTGCTTCTGTGACACATTGAGTACGCACCAGGGTGCCAGCTTGGGACTTAGCTTTTGGTGCTCCAAGGCCTGTTCCTGGCTCCCTTTGAGCCTACTGAAGAGGTTCCAGTCAAGTATTTGACTCTCAAGACGTTCCTCTTAGCTATCACTTCTCTTAAAAGGATAGGAGATCCGCAAGCTCTGTCGGCTGCCCCTTCGTGCTTGAAATTTGTACCCGGCTTGGTAAAGGCGTTCCTTCACCTTCACATTCCTAAGGTCCCCACTAATGTGGCTATTTCTATTGTGCTGCAAGCCTTCTGTCCTCCTCCCTTCAGGAATTCAGACCTGGAACGTAATAATCTGCTGTGCCCAGTTCAAGCGTTAGATGCTTATGTTCACAGAGCTGCCCTGTGGCGTAAGCCTGAACAATTGTTCATTTGTTTGGGTCTGCTAGCAAAGGGTCCCCAGCATCTAAGCAGAGGATGAGCAAGTGGATAGTCGAGGCTGTCTCTCTCGCTTATGAGTCCTATGTCAGTCCGAGCCCACTCTACTAGGAGTATGGCTGCCTCTAAGGCTCTCTTGTCAGGAGTTTCTCTTCAAGATGTTTGCGATGCGGCAGGCTGGTCCTCACCGCACACATTCGTGAGGTTCTACGACCTGGACTTGAGCTCTACCCCAGGGGCTCAGGTGCTCTCGTTCTAGTCCTACTAGACTTCACACTAGACAGGAACTTTATTTTGGCGGTGTGGGTACAAAATATGTTCTTAAAACATATTTTTTGTCCTGTATATCGGATTTTCTTTTAAACAGGTTTCCATCATCACACACACACACACACACACAGGAAGTGATGCAGATGTCTGTTGGGAATCCAACTGCTCAATATCTAATTGAGACATTCCATGAGCGCAGAGCAGAACGAGGCATCTGATGAACATTAACCTGATCTCCATGCCTGTGTGTCTGTGAACACTAAACTGATGCTTTATTTTCACCTTAACAGATAAACGTGTGTGTGTGTGTGTTACTGCCTCCCAGCCTGGTTGATTTATGAGCTTTCAAAGTTCTGGAAGCTTCAACCACCAGCTGCAATTCAGATGGTGAAGAACTGAACACACACACATATATCTGCTCACATTAGCTTGTCTGACTCTGAATCACGCACAGAGTTGTGGGGGTGTGGATGGGCGTTTCTGATGCCTCGTTAAATGGCCGTCCTGAAACAGACCATTAACCCTCCGCAGCCCTGTGAAAGTTCAGCAGTCAGAAAGAGTGATGTGTGATCGATTCATGCAGTGAATCAGGTGTGAGTTTACCCAGATAACAGGGAACGTTGTGGCAAGGTTCTTTCAATGTTGTGAACAAACGTTCTTCCAGTAACGTTAATAGAACAATCGTTTAAAGTTATCTAAGGGTTCTCTATACACCCTTTTATCCCCCTGAAAATGTTTTGTTGAAAACGAGATCAGAGATTAAACTATTTGCATAATCATGCTTTTATTAACATAACCACAATTACACAGAGGAATTAGTAGTCATTATCAAAATCCTCTGTGAATATGTATAAATCCGGCTGATATGTAAATAAAACACACAAAACGCAACTAATTCTGTGCGTTTTTTAATTTTTTTTTATTTATCAAAACATGTAAATATGACTTATTCAAAACAGGTTCACCAGTGTAATGGGTCTGGAGGGAAAAGCCAATGTTTTGTTATTAAATGAACATGAATGTATCCATGATAAACAGATGCAAGGACATAAACACTTACAGGTTATTGACACCATCCTCCTAAACCTAGCTATTTAAAGGGACAGCACCCAAAAATGAGCACTTACCCTCAAGTTGTTCCAAACCTGTATGAATTTCTTTCTTCTGAACACAGAAGAAGATATTTTGAAGAATGTGGGTAACCAAACAGTTGATGGACCCCACTGACTTGAATACTATGAATACTATGGAAGTCAATGGGGCCAATCAACTGGGAACACGATCCCAGATGTGCTGAACACTTTTAACAGTAGAAAAAATATGCTCTTGCTCCCTCTAGTGACAAATCACATACTAACACTCATTTCTGTACAGGTTTTTTTAACAAAAAAAAAAAAAAACATTCCATGAACAATGTATAAATAATGTTTTTGTGCTAACGTTCTGAGAACATTATTAAAGACCAAATGTTCTATTAGCATTACTGGAAAAACGTTTGCCAGAACGTTCCCTGTTCGCTTGGATGGAGAATGGACAGAGACGTGGCAAAGAAGTTACAGAAGTTCCCACAGTCACACAAGATCTCTAACAGTGTTAAATCACACACTCTCCAAAAACACCTACTCTCTCTCACACACACACACACACACACACACACATTACACCTTCTGCGAGAGTCTGACCAAAGACTGCAGTTCACAAACACGCAGATTCATAACAGTCCCCAAAAACACTATTGTTTTTTAACAAACTATTAAAAACAAAATCATTATTAGATAAAAAACATGAATGTAAACATATATATATATATACTATATATATATATATACAAACACAAAAAGAATCAAGCATAGTGAACATGAATACACATGACCCGGTCAAACTCAGCTCTGATTGGTCATGGTGTGAATCTACACAGATCCTTAATGGACACAATAACACTCCTAATTAACACTTGCACACACACACTTCACACACTCCAGTATATTCCCATAACAACACCTCAATGCACACACACACACACACACACACACGCTCCAGTATATTCCCATAACTTTGTATTCATCAAAGAATCCCGAAAAAATAAAATGCATCATGATTTCCACAAAAATATGAAACAGTTTTCAACATTGATAATAATCATAAATGTTTCTTGAGCAGCAAATCATCATATCAGAATGATTTCTGAAGGATCATGTGACACTGAAGACTGGAGTAATGATGCTGAAAATTCAGGAATAAATTACACTTTACTATATATTTACATAGAAAACAGCTGATTTACACACACACACACACACACACACTCACACACACACTCACACACACACACACACACTCACACACACACACACACACACACTCATTCACTCACACACACACACTCACACTCACACACACACACACACACTCACACACACTCACACACACACACACACACTCATTCACTCACACACACACACTCACACTCACACACACTCACACACACACACTCACACACACACACACACACACACACACACACACACACACACACTCATTCACTCACACACACACACTCACAAACACACACTCACACACACACACACACTCATTCACTCACACACACACACACTCACACACACACACACACACTCACACACACACACACTCACACACACACACTCACACACACACACACACACACTCATTCACTCACACACACACACTCACACTCACACACACACACTCACACACACACACACACTCATTCACTCACACACACACACTCACACTCACACACACACACTCACACACACACACACACTCATTCACTCACACACACACACTCACACACACACACACTCACTTACACACACACACTCACACACACACACTCTCACACACACTCACACACACACACTCACACACACACACACACTCACTCACACACTCACACACACACACTCTCACACACACACACACTCACACACACACACTCACACACACACACACTCACACACACACACTCACACACACACACACTCACACACACACTCTCACACACACACACACTCACACACACACACACACACTCACACACACACTCACACACACACACTCACACACACACACTCTCACACACACACACACTCACACACACACACTCACACACACACACTCACACACACACACTCTCACACACACTCACACACACACACTCTCACACACACACACACTCACACACACACACTCACACACACACACTCTCACACACTCACACTCACACACACACACACTCACACACACACACTCACACACACACTCACACACACACACACACACACACTCACACACACACACACTCACACACACACTCTCACACACACTCACACACACACACTCTCACACACACACACACTCACACACACACACTCACACACACACACTCTCACACACTCACACTCACACACTCACACACACACACACACACACTCACTCACACACTCACACACACACACACACACACACTCACACACACACACACTCACACACACACACTCACACACACACACACTTACACACACACACTCTCACACACACACACACTCACACACACACACTCACACACACTCACTCACACACACACACACACACGTGAGCTACATTATTGTTTATACTATATATTTGTATCTTGTCAGTGTTGTCAGCCCCGACAAAACATTGCAAAGCGTTTTTTAAACGGAAACGTGGTGCGTCGAACACCCCGTTCTGATGACGCAAACTATGGCAGCTGAGAAGGCCATTCTTTGCGTTCTTTTTGAAGAGCCTGATGAAATCTGTATAAATAATACTGCAAAATACGCTCAATATTACAGTCACCGCCCTCGCCGTCCAGAATAAAAGAGAACATCCCAGTCGAGTGAAGGGATTTGTGGAAACTGTGGTTCCTAATTATTGCGATCCAACATTTGCCTCGCATTTCAGGATGAAAAACAAACATTTCAGGTGAAGGATGATCCACTTCTTACCTCCGAGACTGATCTATATGACCTTATCATTTTTATTGTGAGTATTAGGCTTATCATTATTGATGATCACTATTGTTGTGCTATGATATTGTAATATTTACTATTGTATAATCAGAGGAGAATAGAAAAGTTTATGAAAGTGTCACTCCAAAATACACTAGCAAAACATATAAATATGTATAGTACTCTTGTTACATTCATTCCCATGTGTGAGCTGTCTCTTTAATACCGCTTGGTTTATATACGTGTTGTTGCTGATTGGGCTGACATTTTTGACCCACCATACGAGAGAAAACGTATCTTGTTCAACCCGGAGCAAAACGCTGCGCACCGGTTTGAGCGTGAACGTGCCCCTGATGTGTGAGAGGAGTCAGTGTGTCTGGGAAAGCAGCAGTAAAACACTGAAACGCTTCATTACACGTTCAGACTTTAACACGTCCATGTGACGCCTGCGGGGGTCACGACCCCGACTCTCTCCATCTACAGATGATGAACAACATGCCAAATGTTCAGCTGATGAAACCTCTGTCCAAAAAAACTTTCAGTAAAGGAAAAACTACAGCTAACAGGAAATGTTGTGGCAACGTTCTCTCAACGTTACGGACATTCTTAATAACACCTTCATTTAAAGTTATCTGGTCTTTAATAATGTTCTCAGAACATCTGCACAAAAACATTATTTATAGAATGTTGTTTTTTTTCTCTCTGAAATGTTACATATGGACGTTCTTGTTTTAAATGTTACAAGTTTCAGAACATTCAAATGTAACGTTCCCATAATGTGTGAAGAATGGAATTTTCAAAACATTCTTAGACTTTTATACAGTAATCGCAGTATCCTGAGAGAAAACTGTACAGATTTGTTTTTAATGCATTTATTTGGTCATCTTTACCAACTAAAAGAACCATAAAATGCACACTTCATTCACACTGATTTAGTCTCACGTTACAAACGATACGTTTTATCGCAACACTGCGATTCAAAGAATGATCAGAAACAGAGCTTTGAATATTTATATATTTATTTCAGGGAAATAAGTTACAGGTGCAATTCAGAATAATTTATCATAAATACTAAAAAATAAAATTCAATTCTTTTTATATACTGTACATATTCACAACTATTTACATACACTGACTAAATAAAGTGAATCGGAATTTGCAGTCTATATAAATAAAGATGTGTTCAGTTGAGTTCTTTCTCATCCTCTTCATCATCATCATCATCATCAGTGTCGGAGTCCTCATACAGGCAGATCGTGGCCTGAACCGGATAGTTTCGCAGGAGAGTCTCCGCGTCCTGGTACAAGTAATCGAAACACT
>CM074454.1:535250-577750 GCA_037101425.1 Elopichthys bambusa
ACGAAACTTGTCTCTCTTATGCAATTTTTATAGTTTGATTTTGCAATGCAGTGAATTGACAAGCAGAATCACTCCAGGTCAATGGAAGCTGATCAGAAACAAGGTTATTTTTATATTTACTTACACAGATGCCGTGTTGTTATATCGGTCAAACCTCTTCAGGAATAATTCTGTTGTTTTAGAAGCCGTTGGGCGGCTCTGTTGACTGGGATCTTCATGTTAATGGTAAGAATAAGAAGGGAAAATTACAAGTTTTGTATGGAAATGTATGAACTTCTCTTTTCATTGGAATGAAAAACAAACATAAGGGCTTTTCAGGCTTTAAATAGGTAACCCTGGGTGATTGTAATCACACTGATCATCATTTACCTGAGGTTAACTATTAATCCTGAGTATTCACACTGTACTAAACCCTGGGTTAACGTCCTTATTTGCATATTTGCAGTGTCAGTGTTACTGATTGGATGAACAAAGCACACAATACGTTTGCATAAATGCTCAGGCATTGCACATCCTCATATTACATATATAGCCAACTTCACTATCAAGTTTATCCTGAATGGACTTTTCAGACTGTAAAAGAATTAAACGGTATTTTACACAATGCAATTGTCTGTCAAAATTTCAGTGTCTGTCAAAAGCGCGTAAATATACAAGCGAGGAGTGTTACTTTATCCACGGTTAAAAGTGGTGTTTAGAGCGACGATAACCCGGGGTTAAGTGCAGTGTGGAAAGCCATATGAACTGCTTGAGAAAAACATGAGACATGTCAACTTTATTACACATGCTATGCTACATCCTGACCACAACACAAAGTATTGTTAAAAACACGTCCAACATTTCATCCCATTTGTTTGAACCCTTCTCTCATGAAGGAGCCACGGATCACAGGAGACCTCTGCGCTGCACAACAATCAAGAGTTTAGTTTAGTGGAAGAGCCGTGCTTTCTGATACTGAAAGAGGAAGACCAGGAAAAAGGCTGAAACGGATGACGATAGACAACTGGCCTTTAGTGATTTGCTTCTAAATCAAGGATGATATGGACATTATGTCTGGACAAAAAGAGTTTCGGAATTAATTGCATGTTTATGGAGGTTTAATTTGAGATTTAATTTGTCATCATGTACCTGCTGTGCAATAATTTGTTCAATTTACTCTCTTTGTTTTGACTTTGTAATTTTATATGTATATGATGCTTTTGCTACTTAGGGGGGGGGGGGGGGGGAAGTCAATTTTATTAAAATTAAATAAGTAACTTTTGTGTTTTTTTGGTTGATGGATCTGAAAATGCTTAATTCATGTAATCTAGTGTACAACCGTGTAATGTGTGTTATGTACTATGAGAAGAAATGGTCCATTCATCATGAAATACTTGAGTAAAATATACATTTTATGTCAAATAAATAAATGTTTATCATATGTAGTGTTTAGGCTTTGTGTTCAATTTATATTCAGTTAATCATTTAAGATAAACAAGTTTTATATGAACTTTTAATATATATATATATATCCTTGTAACATTTGTGTGTGTATATATATTTATATAAATAAGCTATTAACAAAAAGCGAGGATCTATCTATCCCAGTCAGATCGTTTTAATAAAATATTTGACATTAACATGGTTTTAAACTTTAAAACGCTCCAAATAGAGCAATGCCTACGGAGATAAATTTGCTCCGCCCACTTCCGGCCTCGGACTGCCGGTCTGGCGCTGTTGTGCTCAGACTGTCATGACGTTTGGTTCTGCATAGAAATTGTGTTCATTTAATCTAGATACACTATTTATCTTGTTTGCCCTCTAGTGGTTAAAAACAAAACTGCATGCATTCTCTACATTAATGGCAATTAATCTGCTCAATAAACCCACCTGTTGAGTAATAAAAACACCAAAGGACTCTTAATGGGAATTATATTTAGTGGCTGATTATAAATCCTCACGTTATGATTTATATCGTTTAAAATGCGTTATAATGGCCATTAATGTCTTTTAAATTAGATACTAGTATATAACTGAAGCTATATGTAAGCTTTAAGCTTACTGTTTTTTAGTTAGCTTATGTACTAGCATAGCATACGATTAGCCTGCTAGCTTAGCTTATAATATTATATCACGTTACAGTTTATTTTATTATGCAATACATAGGCACTTGTGCACTTCATGTAATATACATAATACAATATTAAAATAGGTAATAATTAGTCAAGACAGGGGTGTACCTTTAAATAAAGCTGACAAATATATAAATAATGAAAAAACTTAAAATTACAAATATTGACTTAACTAACTTAAAATAAGTTTAGGGCTGAAGTAGTAAAATTACTAAAACTAAAACTTTAATAAATATAAATTACATCTAAATAGAAATATGAATAAAAACAATAACAAAAGCACATAACAAAATTACTCAAATGCAAAATTAAAAACATAAAAATCAAAGCTAATTCAATAAATAATAAATACTTTAATAGCATATTAAATACTACTAAAATAACACCATATTTCCACATTTCAAAGAACAAACACATGTAATGTGGTTCTTTCCCCAGCAGGTGGCGCTTCTAAACCTGCAGTTTACAGTAAAAACTCTCTGACAGTTTGTGATGTGAAGCCCAGAAACTCTAGAGAAGATAAATGAGCCAAAAAACAGTGAACCATAAAACCACACTGTACTTACTAGAAGCTAAAGAGACATTATTTTAACAAACATGCGGCTCTGATTGGACAGAGAACGATTCTCGGATTTGTTTTCATCTGACTGCTTAAATATTAATGCTTCAATACAATAAACTTAAATGAAGTGAGATGATCTGCATGTGAAAGCAGTGTTTTCTGCTGCTGAGGATGATGAGGATTTGCGGGTTGCGCATGGAGAATTCTGCCCTGCCATCTGGATTCCATTTCAGTGCTGAATATGTGCGGTTAAAATGAGTCACGGCAGGCCTTACAAAACACTCCCAGAGTGCTGAGCACTACAGGATGGCTTCGAACGCACTAAAAATACAGTTGAGTCAAACTACGGAAACAAAGTCATCATACGCTCACATGAATTTTCCTCTCTTGAACGTGACTGTACGCGTACATTCATTGAGAAAAGGGTTAAACACCCATTTCTGCAGGTCTACTGTAAATGAGACACAATGGCAGCAGAGGTTATGTTACAGTCACATAACAGCAGAAACAGAACATAAATAAATGTAAAATAACCAATACCAATAGTTAAGGATAACATAAAAACACATAAGACAGCAAAAATACTTGCTGCATGAGATTCATAACACATGCTATATATCAATCCATTTTTTTATGATTAATTTGTCTGTGTGTTTTAGTATTTATATCCACTGGCACTGCTAAAATGAACTGCAGGGTAATTAGATGTTGACTCATTAATCTCTGGATCATTGTGCATTAATGTCAAATTATATTAGCTAACAAATTTATGTTCTAAAAACGTTGAAGAAACAATGAGGTGCAATGTTTCTAAAACATTAAAACATCTGTCGTAATGTTAGTACAACGTTCTCTCAACATCATGAGAACGCATATCAAATATTAATAGGAAAGTTCTATAAATGTTATTTAAAGTATGTTTTATCTTAACATTTACTCATCGTTGTAGGAAAGTTCTGCATCCCAATTAGCCTACATACTATGCCCTAAAAGTATGTAGCCTACTCTTTGTATGAAGACAATGTAGGCTACATACTTTTGACAAGCTTTGAGACATACTATCACGTCATAAAATAGCATCTTTAACGCATCCTGTCCCGACATGTCAATCATCACGTCACAGTTAAAATCCTCCACATTTCATTTAATTTCCTATAATATCGGAGAGAAATGCAACTGCATTTACAAATTGTTCTTGCAGATTAAATATAACACTGATAACATTAAATAAATATTTTTATCAGGTAAAATGTTGATTATTAGTCACTCAAACCCCTTTATCTAAACCTCGCCTACTTAACCGTCGGTCGCGAACATCCGCCATTTTGTAGATTTTAAACACTTCTCACTGGTGTTTGTACATTTTACTTATTAACAGTTTATCAAGTGTAAGAAATTAAGTTCAGTAGCTTTTATTATGCACTAAGGTGTTTTCGTACACATTAGCTATAGGCTACAGTGAGCTATGAGTATTTTTAATTAATATAATTCAAGGATAATCACTAACGGACAGTTTGGGGAGATCGCGCCGATTTCGAGGGAGGCTGTATACGTCATCGAGGCGGTCTCATTTAAGAAAAGTAACCGTTAGAAGTGCAAAGTAAGGGAGAAATTACAGTATTTTACGTACAGTATTTATACACGAGGAATAACAGTCAATGTTATTACTATTGCTTTTCTTAAATAAGACACCATTGATGACGTATGCAGCCTCCGAAATGAGAAGCAGCTATCGTAGGCCTACTATACGCACATTTGGACGCAGGGTTAGTGTGTCGCAAATAATAATAATATTAGGACAAACTTCTCCTTCATCCATGTGCTTTAATACGATATAGGCCTAACTCCAACTCATCTGTCAGTCTATAAATACATCAAGTCAAAGCATGTTCCCACAGACGTGTGTGAAGATTTCTTTTCATTTGTTTTCCTCAACCATCTCGACTCATTAAAGTACTTGGAGGCCAAACTCTAACCGTGGGTGTGGAGGGCTGGAGGCCTCGCATGCATTAATAATTCAGAGTATGTTTGTCAGACCGAGCCGTTGCACAACAGTCGTCATACCTGTCGTGTTCTCTGGCTACAGCTCGATCCACCTGTTCCTCCAACAGCATGACCAATGGACCCTCTCCTGGTGTGAGATTGGGTTGAATTGTGTTGATACCGTCCGTAGGCTCTTCAGGATCACTGGATAATGGTAAGCTGGCACGTTTCGCATTGTTTACACACTTGACTGAATCGCTTCATCGAGTGTGAATCCGTCTGAACACGTCTGTACGTGAAGATTAAAGGTGTGGGTGTGACGTTCTTGCAGGTAAGAAGGTAAATAATTAGTGCAGACGTTTGCGCTTTCTCTTTCTTTACTCGAGAACTCCAAGATCGGATGATTCATCTCAAACTCTGTGAGTCTTTCTGCATTTATCTTAATGATTCATTCTCATAAGGGGTTTGAGAGTAGATCGATTTGGCCTAATTATCTTTATTATCATGCTTAGAAAATAACCTATCCATTGGAACCAGTCAGCCTGCTGAACAACGTTCTGGGAACGTTCTCTCTAGGTTTTGTAACCAACTGGCAGAAAGTTGCAGAGAGTTTACTAAAGAGAACCGAACTCTGGCCTATTTAAATACTGTATATTTTAAGGTTTTAAAGACTGTGAAAGCAATGTTTACACAATAATAAAGATAATTGGCTGGGTTTTTACAAATTAAAACAGCTGTCAATTAAGCATATTTATTTATATTTTAATACAATACAATGAACAGCATGTGCTGAAATGACATCAGCTGTAAGCAACTGACTTTGGGAGGATGGAAACCTGAAGTGGTTTGCGAATGTTCTCTTGTTCATTGTGTTGGATTGGGTTCATCTGATCCTCTGAAACCCAATCCAGCTCTGCCTCCTTCTTCGTGCCCTCCGTCTCCCCTCGCGCGCGTCACGGCAGCGCGTCTCCGCGCGTCCTGTAGCTCAGTAATAATTAACCACCCCTGAGGCGTTCTTTTATTGATCCGGACTTTCATTCCGACGGATTCGCTTTTATCGATCCGGATTCATTGAGCCGCAGGGCTGGATCATTTCACGACTCTCGCTGGCGGGACGAAAGACGCGCTTCTCTGGGTATTTCGCGCGCCACTGATCCGGACAGTAAGTTTCTCTAGAGATCAAGACTTCTGATGAACTTCAGCAGAATAATTGTCTGAGATTCTACTGAATGACATTCAATAACGAATATAAATACTTTTCCCGTTATTCATATTTTTCTCGGTTTTTATTATTTTTTCCAAATCCTAAAAGTGTGTTGGCTAACAAAAGTTATAAGAACGTTTTTCTGACGTTCCCATTAATGTTCTCTGTTTTTAAACGTTTTAAAACGAATTTTCTTGGTTATGTAAATGTTAAGGGAACATTCCATTTTATGGAAACATGGGAACGTTACTTTTAAAAACTTTTAAAAACGTTAGACGATGTCCAACTGATACATTTCAGAAAAAATGTTTTTGTTCTATAGTTCTGAGAACATTATTAAAGACAAGATAACTTTGAACGAACGTTCTATGTTCATAACGTTGAGAGAACCTTGCCAGAACGTTCTGAGAACATTCCCTGTGAGGCGTTTGTGTTCTCTCAGACTGACTGTACTTTCTACAATGAGAAGAAAACACTTTGCTTTAGTTTATTAGACAGAAAGTCAAAGAATCCATACTAAATACAAAATACTAGTTGTTTCTGCTGTATAACCATATGGGTCTCCTGCAAAAAGTGTAAAGTTAAACTGATGACAATGACGTTATTTATTTTTTTTACTGTTGTTACAGTAACAGAAACTAAACCTACATTATTTTGAGCGCAGTTCTGATTAAGTGACAGATATATGACCGATTTAAGCGTTAAGCCGCGGTCACACTACACTTTGAACGAGCGAAATTTAATCGGATGCTGCAACGGTTGTGATATGACGTCACGATCTACAGGGTCTTTTTTATAAACATGAATTCAACATATAAAATATATTAGTATATTTAAAAAAAAGTGAAAATATACAACCTACTCGAATTTACTGCGAGATATAATAGAGGGTATGCATTGACGTCACTTTCCCGCCGGAACACGCTCCCTCAGACGGACTGAGTGGCAAAAGACTGCATGACTAGGGGAAACTGCGAAAACGCAAGTAAAACAAACGATTAAACTAAAGGTTGGACTCGATAGTATTCCTGTTACAACTTACTAAGGATCCAGTAATCCATGGATATTGACATGCAGCCAGGAATCGTGTTTCCAGACATTTATATGTGCCTGATTTCGACGCCGGGGAAATACATAAAGCAAATGTGCCTGTGAACGCTTTATATAAATACAATATAGGTAGGTCTAAATCTGGGTGATCACTTATCATCACTAACTCTGTCAATGTTATAAGATCACTATCAATGTTATATCACTCAGTCCTAAAACTTGTATAGTTTAAAAACACCCAATTATGCAGAATATAAGATGCTAAATATTTAATTGAGGAGTTGTCAATATGATATATAGGGTATGATTTTACCCCAAATTCAACATATTGACAAAATGAAAACTGCAAATCCACGTTTTGATGCCTGGAGTCCAGTTGTTTCTGTGAAGTGCAGTGATCCACTTGCTTCTCTTTTCTTTAGCTTTCGGCAGTCTGTAAAAAATATACCTCAGGTTTTGTGTCAAATTTGTTTGTACAGTCAGTCGCAAAGCTCTTTCCTGTTTTCAATGTGTTTTTTGTGGCATTCACGCTGAAAACCAATGCTGCCACTCAGTAGTTCATTACAAACTGAGTTATATGTATATAGTGGAGTTTTCTTGTGGAAATTACCACCCAAAATAAAGGGGCGGGGCCTGGTTGAGGTAGTTAAGCAGGGTTGAGTCTGGTCAGTACCTGGATGGGAGACCTCCTGGAAAAACCAGGTTGCTGCTGGAAGAGGTGTTAGTGAGGCCAGCAGGGGGAGCTCACCCTGTGGTCTGTGTGGGTCCTAACACCCCAGTATAGTGATGGGGACACTATCCTGTCAAAAAGCACCGTCCTTCGGATGAGGACCGAGGTCCCGACTCTCCGTGGTCGTTAAAAATCCCAGGATGTCCTTCGAAAAGAGTAGGGGTGTAACCCCGACATCCTGGCCACATTTGCCCATTGGCCTCTGTCCATCATCCTCCTAATCCTCCCTATACACTGATTGGCTTCATCGCTCTGTCTCCTCTCCACCAATCAGCTGGTGTGTGGTGGGCGTTCTGGCGCAATATGGCTGCCGTCGCATCATCCAGGTGGTGCTGCACATTGGTGGTGGTTGAGGAGATTCCCCCTTCCAAATGTAAAGCGCTTTGAGTACCCAGAAAAGCACTATATAAATGTAAGTAATTATTATTATTATTATTAGTTAGTTTATGGTATGGGGATTTCCCAATCACGCTCGAAGCTCTTGACCAATCACAACACACTGCTCCAGCCGACCAATCAGAGCACATTGTGCTTTTCAGAAGGCGGGGCTTCATAGAGACAGGAACTAAACAGAGCGTTAATGACAGACTAGAAGGTGAGGAGCTGCAACAATGGAGAATATGAGGAAAATAATCAACATTCAAGCATGAAAACCTGTTCTAGTAGAGCCCAAAAACACAATCAAGTCTTCTTTAAACCTTGTGCATTGTTCATGTGTTTGTGTTTGTAGGCTGAGAGTCCTCAGGAGCACAGCCCAGGGGTGTTCAGTCGCATTGGGAGCTGGCTGTCGTGGGGTTGGGGCGGCCAGGTGCTGAGCGGAGATGAGCCCACCTCTGAGACACAGCGAGAGGAGGCGTCTGACGAGGACCACAGAGGAACCAGCCTCCCAACTGCTGGTGCACTTGAAACAGATAGTCCTGCAGTAGGTGAATCCGTTTCAGCAGAGAAAAGCCCTTCCCTGAGGCGGAATGCCAAACGTCTGAGAAGCTTCCGTGGAGGGGGAGACGGGACGGGGGAGAGGACAGGAGGTGAACAGAAAACCCAGGTGTGCCAGGAGAAAACAAGTGAAAACAGAAGCAAACGTAGTCAGTCGTTTGAGAGCTACAAAAGGAGATCATCACCTGATATCTCTGATCAAGATAAGACAGAGGAAATGGGACGGAGAAGATCTGGAAGAAGGAGGCGGAGCTCTCATGGAGATGTGGGTGGGTCTCAAACTAAATCACCAACCAATACTGAGCCTGATAGTCCTGCAGCAACCAGTTTGGCCACCAGCCCACAGACGGCATGTGCTGACTCAGTTTTTGAGGAGGCGGAAAATAACGCTCTGGAATGCTCTGGAGCAGAAGTGCTGAACTCAGGTAGCCGTGAGGATGTTGTCCGAGCAGAATGGGTGGAAGCACACCTGAGCGAGGACGCAGCTGATTCACCGAGTTCTCCAGATCCGCCCGTCCACGCTGCGTTGGCCTTCGTCGCTGATTCAGACATGGACGAGGACCCTGTGGTGAGGCTGACAGAGAGCGCTGAATCCAAACGCAGGAGTATCAAAGTGTCTCACAGTGAGAAGATCTTTGCTAAAAAGGTGGTGGTCACCTCAGAGGACCCAAATGAAGATCATCATGAGAAGTTTAAAATCACTACAGATCCCAAACGGCCGAGATCTGATGAAAGAGTGAGGTAAATTTACCTGTTTAACCTGTTTGTAGCTAATGTGCTAACAATAACAACATAATATACTTTTGAAAGCCAGATTCTTTTTGTTTATTTGATCTGTGAACAATTTAAAATGTTTAAAGTTTAACTAAACGTGGGAAATCTTTCTTAGAGATAATCAGGATAAAACGCCATGCGTCATGTTGTGAAATATGTGCTGTTACTAGGTGATTATTATCAGGTTCTTCTCCTTCCTCTGGGCTGTAAGCTCTTCATACATTCAAACCTGTCGGTTAATGTTCCTGACCTTGTTCCAAGAGCTCTCTGCATTTGAAAAGAGGCATTATCATAACAATTAAGTGCTTACATACATAGTCAAATGCCAGTTTTTTTCTAGATTTCAGCTTTGTATACATTAACAACTCCTAAAAAATAGTTACAAATTACTCACCTTCACGTCATTCCAAACCTCTGTGATTTATTTCTTTGGCTGAAAACAAGAAGAGATATTTTGAAGTTCATTCAAGATGTTTTTTTTTTTTTTTTTATTCAGAGAAAGTGATCAGTGTTTTTTAATTTCAAGCACCAAAAAGGAAAAAAGCACTAAACAAAAATCACAGCAACAATCCATGTGTCTCCTGATAGTTATAGTTTTAGGTGAGGAACAGAGTGAGAAATATGCTTTGAATTTTCTGTGCAACTTTTGAAACTGTCTTGCAGCACAAGTGTTAGTCACTTTCTATTAAAGCGAAAATGCAAATGTAAAGAAAGGGAAGTCATGCAGTCTATAAATGGATTTGTGGTTTGCTTCAAAGAGATAAAGAACAGAGGAGGAGAAATGAAGAAGAATAGCCAAAAAGAGAGAATAAGGAAGGGAGTGGATGATAAAATGAATAAAGTAAACATGATAGAGATATCAAAAGCACTTTGTTTTGTCCTTTTGACCTTTATTGTTTTTTTGTTTTTGTTTTTTACAGATGTCCAGAGGACAGAGTGGACGGCACTACTGTGCAGTCCAGTCATCAAAAGGGCCGAATCGCAGACAGGATCAGTATGTTTGAAAGAGGAGCGAACAAAGCTGCTAGTAGCTCCACAATCCCGCGCCATCTGGATATTTCTCCAGCTCGAAATGTGGCTAGTCATCTCACAGAACATGCCGGAACACGGTCCAGTTCTGCACCTCCGAAGCAAACGGTTAAAGAGAGGGCGATGAATTTTGCTGCTGGGCAGAGGAGAGAAGAGAAGTTAACATTGTCGTCTGGAGTGTCTGGTCGTACATCGAAGGAAGGACATTCAAAAACAGCTGGTCATACGGAAGCATCTTGTTCTGGAAGTTTTGAAAAATCTACAGCAAATACCAGAAGAGAACTCAAACCCATGGATCAAACAGACTCCAAATCCCACAATGCAACACAAAGCAAACCAGCACTGTCAGAGAGCACGAGTGACTCGAACATTGGGAATAAAGAGTTGGATTCTGTCTTGACAGTTTCATCTCCTACTGACGAGACTCCACAGGTGAAATCACCAAACCGGACAAGCTCACGATCTAAAAAACGACGAAGCAAAGATACGGCTCAACCGCTCAGCCCCACCAGCAAGAACAAACAAGAAGTGGGTCAAGGTAAACAGGAAGTCATGCACAACACAGCGCCTGATATTGATCTAAAACCTCTTGTAGATGCAGAAGACGTTTGCACAGACCAGTCTTTGAAAAGCACTTCTGGTAAGGAGGTCACAAGCAAAAAGACTAAATTTCCTCCAAAGTTGGAGAAAGCAGCAGATATAATGCAAAGCACGGAGACAACATCAAACACTGACTCAAAGAGGTTACAAAAGACTTCACATATGGACTCAAAAGGTTTCAAAGATATGAAAAGCGTGGATGAGAAGGAGGGAGAGAATAGTCACTTTGAAGCACAGATAGTGACCACTGCTTCCAAGGCATCCAGCTCCCAAACTGAGAACAGCTCAAATGAAGTGAAGATAGAACGGACAGACATTGACTCAGAGCAACAGAAAAACAGCAACAAAAAGCAGCCTGTTCAACAGAGCTCAGAAGGAGAGCAGGGAGAGGGGCGGAAGAACAGAGACACGATTGTAAACACATTGTTTGGAAAGTCAGAGAAACTAGATCCATCTGTGACAAAAGAAAAGAAACCACCATCCCCAGAGGACCTGAAAGCGGCCAACTCTAAAGACTCCTTTGAGCCAGCCAATAGCAGCACTGCATCGTCTAGGAAAGATGCCATGCAGAACAGAGAGAGTGAGACAGATATGTTGGTCTTACCTGAGAAAGACACCACTAGGTGTGTGCATAAAGCGGAAAATACCCCTGAAAATGATCCAAAATCAGACGAGACACAAACACCATCAAAGCCAAGTCATAAGAGTAAAGAAAAAGACTGTTTGACTGAAATAACCAATCAGAGCAAGAAAAAATGCAATGTGACAGAAGAGAGTGAACAACTGAAAACGGAGACACACAAACACAGTAATGACGTCAACACATCAAAGCAAAATATAGAAGGAGAAATTACAGCTAAACCAGGTAAATCAAAGGACACCTCAGCTGTAAAGCCCAATGACGGTAGACAGGAAGACACAGCAATTACTCAGAATACAGAGAAAAACTCTTCTACTGAATTGTACGATCAGACTAAAGAAAAAGATGCTTCTACAAGTAGGGCACTGGCAACACCAAACCCTGCACTGGTAAAAAAACAAAATGATGAAATGGACACCATAATTTCACCTCAGATTCCACCTACAGAAGGAGGCGGGCCACCCCCACAGAGCCAATCAGAGAACCGAGAAAAACAGAAGACACGGACAGCATCCAGTAAAACGGATTTAAAACAGCAACAACAAAAGCCAGACGCTGAAACTAAAGACGGAGACACAAACAAAACCAAGAGTAAAGTCACTAACACAGAAATTACATCCATAGTAAATGGAGACATAAACTCTGTAGAGACAGAAGAAAAAATTCTTAGCTCTAGCCATGAAAATACTTTTCCTGTAATACCACCCAATAATGAGAATCTATCTCTGTGCTCAGCGAAAAAGAAGCCCACTTCATTGTCATCCACAACCAATGAAGCATCTACCGAACAGTCTGGCCAGGCCAGTGAAAAGATTACTTCTAAACCAGCCTCAAGTGATGACAAGAACACAACTTCGGTTTTACCTAATGAAAAGAACACAACTCCATCAGACTCAGCTAATAAAAAGACCACATCTCCACAAGCCTCAACCAATGAGACAATCTCCCCTTTGCCTGCCTCAACTAATGAAAAGACTATGCCACCACAAGCCTCAACCAATGAGACAATCTCCCCTTTGCCTGCCTCAACTAATGAAAAGACTATGCCACCACAAGCCTCAACCAATGAGACAATCTCCCCTTTGTCTGCCTCAACTAATGAGAAGACTACGCCACCACACGCCTCAACCAATGAGACAATCTCTGCTTCAGCAGACTCCAGTGATGACATAAACAAACCTCCACCAGCCTCAAATAATGAAAATAACACTACTCCATCAGATTCGATCAATGAAATAACCACACCTCAAAAAGCCACACCTCCACCAGCCTCAACTAATGAGGTAATATCCAGTTTACCCGACTCAACTAATATAAAGATAACACCTCCATCCGACTCAGCTAAAAAGACAAGTGATGAAAAGACTACACATTCACCAGACTCATCTAATGAAAACACCAAGCCTCCAACAGCATCAGCTAATGAAAAGGCCACGCCTCTACCAGCATCAACCATTGAAATAACCTCCACATTATTAGGCTCAACAAATGAAAAGACCACATCTTCTCCATCATCAACCGATATATCTACCTCCACTTTATTAGGCTCGGGTGAATACAAGACCACACCTCCATTAGTCTTAACTAATGAAACAACTAAATCTCCCCTAGATTCAACTAATGAAGAGACTACAGCCTCAACTAATGGGACAATCTCCACGTTGCTCGTCCAAACTAATGAAAACACCATGCCTCCAACAGCATCAGCTAATGAAAAGGCCACACCTCTACCAGCCTCAACTAATGAAAAGGCCACGCCTCTACCAGCCTCAACCAATGAGACAACCTCGACTTTACCAGCCTCAAGTAATAAAAAGACCACCTCTACAAAATCTTCAACTAAAGAACACACTCCACCTCCAGCCAAAACCGATTCATCATTCTCCAAAGATAAGACTACTAAAAATGAGAGGACATCGCCACCACCACCACCAGCATCCTCCTTCCCGCTAACCTCTACCAGTGGAGAGAATATAACTTCACTTCCTTCATCCAAAGAAAAGACAGTATCACCACCAGATTATAACAATAAGAAGACCCCACCTTCACCAGCATCAGTCAAGGAAAAGACCTTGCCTCCTCATGCCTCAACCATAGAGAAGATTTCCCACACGTTGCCATCAGACAGTGAGAAATCCCCATCTCCCTCCAGCAAATCTACAGATCCAGCCACAAGAAAAAAGGAATTTACCCCCAAACCCTTCCACCTTCCACAAATCCCCTCTGCACCTGGAAGCTCCTCCCTGAACAGGGACTCTCCATCTAGCTGGCTTGATGTGGATTACCAACGTCCTAAAAGGAAGAAGCAGTTGATTTCAGAACCAAAACCTAAGCTCAGTGCATCTGTGAGTGAAACCAACCTGGATACATCAGGAGAATTCGACCCCGATGACTTCATTGCAAATGTGAAAAGGCTAGCAATGCCGTTCAGTCTTCCCCAACGCAAACACAACCAACATCGCCTGCAAGCCCCTCCATTTGTCCTGCCTGCCATCAGAGAAGACCGGTTTGAGAAACCCTTTGATCCGGAGGAGTTCCAGCATGGCTTGAGGAAAAGGAGGGAATTCATTTTGGATCTGGCTACTAGTTCAGTATCCAATAGTCAAGACACAGAGGCCGAGAAGGAGAACACCAAACCTAAGTGGAAACCTGAGCGCGAGAGCATCCTCACTAGGTCCTTGATCTTCCAGAGAGCAAGGAAGGAGTCTGAAAAGGACGAGGGAGAAAAAAAGGAGGGGTCAGATGTAAGTACAACAGAACCACTGAAAACAAGGTCTCGTTTGGAGAGGTGCTCCATTGTCAGTGCTCTACGCAGCACAAGCAAATTGAGACGCATGGAGTTTTTAAGCCCCACTGAGTGTCCTTCAGATGGGCTGTTTTCACCCAGCGATGCTCCTGGGTCTACATCACCTCCACAATCACAGCTGGCACCAACTGCAGAATCACCCGAACAGGTCATGGTAGAGGAAGTCCTAGCAAAGAATGATGGCAGCTGTACCCCGTCTAGTTCTCAGGTTATTCTAAAACCTGTGCCTGCCATGACACCTGACCTCAAAACAACTTCAAGAAACCAAACAGTCACTATGGTAGTAGACACTAATGCACCTCCCAGTGATACCCAGACTGATTCTCAGGTTGTTCTAAAACCTACTAAGGAAGATGGACCTACGCAAACACCTGACTTGAAAACAACTTCATTAGACCCCCGGGTCACAATGTTAACAGACACTTATTCTCCACCTACACCTAGTTGTACCCAGTCTGGTGCCCAGGTTGTTCTAAAACACACCAAGGAAGATGGACCTACCATGACACCTGACCTCAAAATAACTTCAAGAGACTCCACAGTTACTATGTTAACAGAAACGAATGCACTTTTACATCCCACTGGTACCCAGACTACTTCCCAGGTTGTTCTAAAACCTACTAAGGATGATGGACCTACCCCGAAACCTGACTTGAAAACAACTTCAGCAGACCCTCCAGTCACTAAAGCACCAGTACTCAGCAGTATCCAGACTGGTTCTGATGTTGTTCTGAAACCTGATGGAACACTAATGCCTGACCTGAAAACAACTACAGTAGACCCCATTGCCACAATGGTAAAAGACGCTAGTGCTCCTCCACCACTTCCTTCCTTTGAAGACATCAAGTTACCTAGTATCCTGGAGAAATTTCTTCCAAAGGAGTCTGAAACCACTCGATCATCAAATAAGATCAACCCACTGGTCAGCCATCCCTCATTTATTCATTCATCGCACTGACCACAGCAACAACACAAATTTATTTGTTCATATACCCAGCTAGTGTTTCTCATAGTGTTGTAAAAAATATGTCACATATTTCAGTGTTTGTGTGTATTTGGCTGGTTAGGTGGCTAGAGAAAGTGCTTCCATACCTGGTCTAGTGGATCTGAATACAGCTGTTGACATAGCTGACAGGAAAACCCAAGAAGTTACGATTCCACCTGCACCTCAAGTTCCAGCAGCTCAAATCCTTCACGCTAAACCTCAGAGAGAACTCCCAAATGTATGTGTCCATCACCAATGTGTATTTTCTTTGACAATCCCAGAAATGCATTTGTACATAGCCGCAATCACTCGGAAGAACTGCATGCCAGCGTGTTATTCGGGCATGTCCGTATTTGTACATGATAACGGGAGAAATTTGAGGTTTTAACTTGTTCTATTGGGACATCACTGGATCTTATTTTTTGACTGTTTGTCAAAAGAATTACCTGCATTATTCTCCTAACCACAAACTGCCATGGTGTTTTATCTTTCAGATTCCGACTGCTCGTGGAATCCATCGGCGTCCTGCAAAGGTTTGCCAACATTTCAAACTTGTCACCCAAAAGAGATTTTTAGTTTTTAGAAGCTGCGTTCCTTGTTCTGTTTGCATATCAAGAGTCAAGTTTTTGGAATTTCATTTATGCTATAAATATGTGGACAAAGTACACCAACTGTAACTTGTTGTACCAGCCGGGCAATAATTCTAAGTGCCCCCATACAGAGAATTACTCTGATTTAGTCCATAAAGTGCTGGGTTGTTAGCATGATTTAGGACATTTCTAGCATGTTTTAACTTGTTGTTAGCATGATTAGCATGTTGCTACCATGAATTAGCATGTTGCATGATTTAACACATTGCTAGCATTATTAGCATGTTGCTAGCATGATTTCACACATTGTTAACATGTTTTATCATGTTGCTAGCTTGTTGTTAGCTTGTTGTTAGCATGATGTAACATGTTGCTAGCATGATTTAATACATTGATAGCATGTTTTATCATGTTGCATGTTGATAACATGTTGCTACCATGAATTAGCATTTTGCTACTATGAATTAGCATGTTGCATGATTTAACACATTGTTACCATGTTGTTAGCATTTTGCTAGCATGATTTGCTAAGATGTTTTATCATGTTGATAGCATGATTAACATGTTGCCATGTCGCTAACACGAATGAACACATTGCTAGCATGATTTAGCACGTTGTTAGCATGATTTAACACATTGCTAGCATATTTTAACATGTTAGCATGATTTAACAGATTGCTAACATTTTTCAACATGTTATTATGATTTACCTCAAAGCTAGCATGACTTAGCATGTTTCTAGCATGATTTAACACATTGCTAGCATATTTTAACATGTTGTTAGCATGATTTAGCATGTTGCTAACATGATTTAACATATTGCTAATAGGATTTAACGGATTGCTGGATTAAATGTATCTTGTGTCCGTCAGATTGTGATATTTGAGCACCATCAGTTCAGCGGTCAGTCCTTTGAGTTCTACAGGGATCAGCCTGATGCTACACAAATGCAGCTGTCCAGTGTCATATCTGTGAAAGTGGTCAGAGGATGGTAAGCAGCCAATACAGACTTCTATGGAGATCAAGTACTCAGTGCATAAAGATGTGCCTTTTTTTAGTAGTTTAGATCTAATGGTGCACTTTGGCCTATTGCAGTTGGATACTGTATGAGAAACCAGGATTTGAGGGACGATGCATCGCTCTGGAAGAGGAAGGTGTTGTCGAACTGCCCAATCAATGGGCAGAAGAGGGCGAAGAAACATCAGCCCCTATTGTCATTGGCTCAATCCGCCTGGCTGTCAGAGTAAGTGACCTCAAGAGTATCTTCTTTAAAAACGTTCTGAAGTGTCAATAGTAACTGGAGTGACTACTGTGTTTTCCTGAATGTGTATGTAGGACTACACTCCTCCCCGGATAGAGCTGTTCACCGAGCCTACTGGCATGGGCAGAAGCTCTGAGTATGTGGATGTCACTGAGGAAGTGGGCAGTTTTGGCCTTCCTCAGAACACCGGCTCTATCAAAGTCCACAGTGGTCTGTAAGTTCACAAACACACCCTGCTCAGACCTTGAACGTTTACTGGGGTGTGTGTTTGGACACTGTTGTTGGGTGTGTGTGGTCAAGTTGAAGCTCTTGACATGCACATCTTTACTAAGAAATGTGATTCACTTTCTGATGTCAATAACTGGGCAACAGCTTGTTTGTAATGCTTGGTAATATAAAAATAAAACCTCAGAACACCTTACCAACATCATATAGCAGCATGCAAAAAAATCACCCAGAATACCTTTGCAACCCTCCCATGATTTGACTCTGACTTTCTTTAGAAAGTGAAAATATTTGTGTGTTGAAAGACTGGCAGTGTTGTGGAAGGTCACTCTGAAAACATAATCACGAGATTCCTGATGATTCATGTGTGTGTTATGCTTTATGAGGGTGTTTGAGTCAGAGGCATTAGTCACACAGCATCATATAAACAATATCAGAAGCCATATAATCCACCTCTTAGACTGTAGGAAAAAGTTTATTCTGTTGGTTTTAATAAGAAAAGGGAAATAATAATCTGCTATCTAGATGAGTAAAGTTGTGAGAGTTTGAAATAACTCAAAAACACACTGCCAGCATGAATTAGCATGTTGCTAGCATGTTATTGGCATGATTTAACATACTATTGTGTCCAAATCCTTTATATGTCGTGTGTGTGCATGTTAAACAGGGGCGGCAGAACTTGAGAACAGTGAGAATTACAAAGAAACAGAGATGTTTACAATAGAAAAAGGGAATTCTCAGGAAAAGAGTAGAATGACAGATGAAAGTTATACGGGTGGAATGTGAGCAGGAATAGAAAGAGTAAATGAAAGGCTGGAGGAGCATGTTACCAACCAGCACTTCAAAAATGATTTTCAGCAGCAACATCTGTCCAGATCAACCACCATAGCACACAACAATAATTGGTCATATTCCCAGTACTTATTGATATTTGTTAATTGTCATTTAAAATACCATTTATTAGGTAAAAGAGATTGGAGAAAGTGGTCATGAACAGCTAAAGTTTGCATGATCCAGATTTTACTGGACATCATGGTGCTCTGCAGTTGGCCAGTTGATGATTGACTGGTGTGGTTTCTCATCTGCAGGTGGTTGGTTTACAGTGATCCAGGTTTCCAGGGTCTGCTGGCAGTGCTGGAGACCGGAGAATATCCGTTTCCCGAGGACTGGGGTTTCCCTTCACCGACTGTGGGCTCTTTGAGGCCCCTGCGTATGGTATGCGTCACACGCTGGCGTTATTCACAAATCTCCAGTCTTCATGTTGTCTGTCAACTAACATGTGCTTCTTTCACAGGGCCTTCCGAAGGTAGAGAACCCGACTGCAGTGAAGGTGTGTTGGACTTTCAGTGTCTTCAGTATCTTCTCAAGAGTTACGGTGATAGAGACCCTTCATCTCTCGTTCTCTTTCAGGCGGTGCTGTATGAGAAGGCCGGTCTGAAGGGTCGCTGCGTGGAGGTGCAGGGAGACGTGTTTTCCTTTGGCAGGACGGAAACCGAACCGGATGATCATGGATTGAACTGTGTGGAATCACTGAAGATCCTCGGAGGCCTGTGAGTCCTGAAAACATGATTTTCTTACTCACACTTTCCAGTACAAATATTTAAACATTCTTAAATAAAGATATCCAAAGTCATTTTGTTGGCTGTCAGAGTAAGTGACCTCAAGAGTTTTATCATGTTGCTAGCATGATTTAACACGTTGTTAGCAAGTTTTAGCATGTTGCTAACATGATTAGCATGTTCCTAGCTTGAATTAGCACGTTGCTACCATGATTTAACACATTGATAACATGTTTTAGCACATTGCTAGCATTTTAGCACGTTGCTAGCATGTTTTATCATGTTGTTAGTATTAGTATGTTGCTACTATAAATTAGCACGTTGCTAGCATGATTTAACACACTGTTAGCAAGTTTTAGCATGTTGCTAACATGATTAGCATGTTGTTAATATGATTTAACACATTGCTTACATGTTTTGACATGTTGTTACCATTATTAACATGAATTAACATGTTGCTAGCATTATTTAACACATTGCTAACATGTTTTAGCATGTTGTTACCACGATTAACATGAATTAACATGTTGCTGCCATGATCTAGCACATTGCTAGCATTTTGTTAGCATTATTTACCACAAAGCTAGCATGAATTAGCATGTTGCTAACATGATTTAACATGTTGCTACCATGTTTTAACATGTCTTGCATGATTTAGCATGTTTAGCACATTGTTAGCATGAATTGGCAGGTTGCTAGCATGTATTATCATGTCCTAGGATAGTTGGTAAGGTTTGCTAGTGCAAAAAACAGCTTAAATACTCTGGAAGTCTTATTGTACAAAAGTCTTCTTCCCCTCAATGAAAGTCTTTGGGACTCTTCATAGTTTTGATAGTCAGTTTAACAGCTTTAAACAGCTTCAGTCTGTTTAAAAGATACAGCAGCCCAAGTCAGAACAGTCTGAAGGTCATTTTGCTTCTCCAGTAAATGTATCTTGATTTAAGAATGTTTAGATATTTGTGCTGGAAAACAAAACAGAAACACTGAGGAAGAACATCATTTTTTTGCACTCTACATCAGCTCTGGTAATGAATGCTTTACCTGTCTCAGGTGGGTTGGATACGAGCACGAGGGTTTCGATGGGCAGCAGTTCATCCTGGAGGAAGGAGAGTATTTAGACTGGAGAGACTGGGGCGGGACGGGGCAGAAGCTGCTCTCTCTGCGGCCCGTCCTCATGGTGAGTCTCATCTTTACTAGAGAACGGTTTATTACTACAGGGTTATTATCATTAACTAAAACTATTAAAGTATGCTTTTTCGAATATTCCCTTTCCCGTGGCGTGTAATAGAGCTGATTGTGAACGCCATCCGACGGCATCATTATCGTTCGTATCACTGTTAATCAAGAGCTGAGATTCAGACATGATAATGAGTGTTTGGACCAATCGGAGCAGAGCAGCTCTCAGAAAGGCGGGGTTTAGAGAGACCGAATCTTTGATCGAACCGTTTGAGACGCTGAGAGAAAAGAGCTGTTGCTGCAGTGGATATTATGAGAAAATTTAAGTGCTTTTTGATCTTAGATGCATGTAATATCTTATGCATGTAATATGCATGTAAGGTCATTCTGCTTCTCCAGTAAATGTATCTTGATTTAAGAATGTTTAGATATTTGTGCTGGAAAACAAGACAGAATCACTGAGGAAGAACATCATTGTTCTTTTTTTAATGGTTTTGCTCATCTCTAATTATTATCGAAGCAAGTAAACAGCACAGAGCCAAACGTGTTACGCAACCTCCATCGCATATCTGCCGTGTTTATGTGCTCCGGACGCACAATACCAGGAAATACCAGCACCAGAACAAGCGCCAACAGCTTTACCTTTCTAATTCAAGACAATCAACAGAAGATCATAAAAATGCTTTGAATTGGCTTGTTTTCCAGGATTTCTCTCCCCCTCATATGAAGATGTTTAGTGAGCCGGACTTTTCAGAGCAGGGCGTCAGTATCGACCTCCTGGATCCGCTGGAAAACGTGGCCAACACACACTACGGCCCGCAGACCCGCTCCATCGAGGTCCTGGCAGGAGTGTGAGTCACTGATTTATACTTTATTCAGCCAATAGAGATGCTAAAAACATCAGTACACAAGTGTGCATGTCCGGTTCTGTCCAAACCAAATGTCTCAAAAAGTTGCATGCAATTATTTTCAGTCTGTTCACACACCTATGCATGATAAAGTGCGTAATTTCCCGCCAGTGGCAGGTCATGTGACATGCAAACACAAACGCCTTGGGCTGATATTTGTTCAGAGGAATGGAGGGCGTCAACAAACGAAGAGCAAATATGCAAATATTTTTAATTTCACAATCCATATACTGGAATATGTGTGTCTGTGTGTGTTGTAGTTGGGTTGCGTTCGAGGAGGCCGGGCTCTGCGGTCAGCAGTATGTTCTGGAGAAAGGTCTGTACGGAAGCCCGGAAGATTGGGGCGCGTCTGACAGCCGAATTTCCTCTGCCATCCCAGTGACTCTGGTGAGAGACGCTCTGTTACTGTACCGCACTAAGCAAACTTCCGTCTGAGTGAAACAGGATAATCCACTATAAAATGCAGGGTGGGGCTTAAACTGATCTGTGAGGACTCGACTGGATGGTGAGAAGGTTTTGACAGGTGGTTAAAAAAACACGAGGGACTGATGATGAAAAGACACATTCATTTTCGTTAGAATAATGCGGATTGATGAATCACTCGCAACAAGAGCAGGAACATGTTTTGATGTCATGTTGACTTTGTAAAAGGAATATAATGATCCAAGATCAGATATTAATGTTTGCTTTTACGTTTAATTGTGTTTCAGGAAAATCTAGAAAACTCCTGCCACTTCCAGGTTCGTAAAGAAAAATTATATTATTATTATTAAATTAATAATAACAACAACAACAACAACTATTATTATTATTATTAACAATAATAATTATTATAATATTAATTAATTAATTAATTAGCAATAATAATAGTAATTATTTTTATTATATTATTAATAACAATTATTGTTATTATTACTAAATTAATGTATTATTATTAATAATTATTATTATTGGTAATTACTATTAATAATATAAAAATTATTAATGTTCAATTTAATAATAATTATTATTATATTATTGTTATATTATTATATTATTAATCAATTATTATATTATATTATTTAATATTATTAATAATTATTATTGTTACATTTAATAATTGTTATTTTTATAATTATATTAATTTATATATTTTATTATATTTTATAATTTTATTTTTTATGAATATTTATTTTATTTTATAATTTATTATTATTAATAATTATTGTTATTATAATAATATTTAATTATTATTAATTATTGTTAAATATATTAATAATTATGTTATTAATGATTTTTGTTGTTGTTATTATTAAATTAATTTATTATTATTAATCATCAGTATTATTATTATTAATAATATTTAAAATATCAATTGTTGTTAAATATATTGATAATAATTATTATATTAATGATTAATTCTGTAGTTTGATTAAATGATTAAAATTGTAGTTGTTGTTATTATTATTGTTATTATTATTATATTTTGTTTTAATTTATTATGGAGTGTAATCTTGTTTTTTTTAATAGATCCAGCTGTTTTCTGAGCCTGGATTCAGTGGGACGTCTGTACTTCTGCAGGACTCATTACCCACAATGCCTGAAGGGTTCACCATGTGCTCCTGCAGGGTTTTTGCTGGAAGGTTAGATCTCTTCTCTCATCTGTCGGTCTGTCTGTGTTTTTCTGCCCTCATATTAACATCTGTGTGTGTGTGTGTGTAGCTGGCTGGCGTTCAGTCGTGAGTGTTTCTCTGGGCATCAGTGTGTTCTGGAGGAAGGAGTTTATCCAGATCTGAAGACGATGGGCTTCACTGAACCCAACACATCAGTGCTGTCCATCCAACCCACCGGACACGTGAGTCTCTTTCTGCAGTTTTACTGAATATTTTAGTTAAAGAGGTTCTATTCTGCTGTTTTCACGTCTTCATCTGTCTTTAGTGTGTAATGTTGCTGTTTGAGCATGAAAAAGCTCTGCAAAGTACCAGTTCTTCTCTATATCAGTGTTTCTGAACTTCCTGAAACGCCTCCATTGTTGTCTTGAGTTTGTCTCACAATATTCCTCATTTAAATAATTCATACTCAGAATAAAGGGGCGGGGCCTGGTTGAGTTAGTTAGTAGTGTGTTGAAACTGGCGGTTATGGTAAGGGGCGGGACATTTCCCAATCACAACACACTGCTCCAGCCGACCAATCAGAGCACACTGTGCTTTTCAGAAGGAGGGGCTTCATAGAGACAGAGCGTTACTGACAGACTGGGAAGAGAGGAGCTGCAACAATGGAGAATATGAGGAAAATAATCAACATTCGATCTAGTAGAGCCCAAAAACAACATCAAGAGCAGAATAGGTCCTCTTTAATATTTGCAACTTTTGTGTACCGACACCTCCAATAATACGGATTCCTCTTCTGTCAGGAATTCTCTCTGCCGTCTATCGTTCTGTTTGAGCGTTCGGGACTCAAAGGAAGGAGAACTTTGCTGAAGTCCAGCTCTGTAAACCTGCAGCTGACGGACAGCTGTACCAGAGTCTCGTCCGTACTGGTGGAGGGCGGCATGTGAGAAACACACATTACATTTTTGGTTTCACTTTAAAAACACTGAGACTCCTTCATTCTGTCTAGCAGTTTCTGAACACGTGTGTTTGCGTTTCTCCACTCACATTCGTTATGTTTACTGGTTTCCATGAACACAGTCATTCCAGTGTTTATATATACGGTCAGACGTGTCAGTGTGTAAGAGTGGAAAGACTTCAGCGGTCTGTTACATTCAGCACAGTCGTGTGAAACCTTCTCTCCTACATCACTGCGTAAAACAATTAAAAAACAATGTGTCACGTTGAATTAAACGTTCAATCATTTGTATAGTGTACATAAGAACCAGTACTACTGTACTAGATATTTGTGTATTATAATGTGTATTATTAGTGTTTTGTGCATTTAGTTTCACAACATGTTAATGTCCACCTCAAATATCCACTTTTGCGTTAAAGATGTAGACGTCAGGCTCCCGAATACAAACATCCCCACAAATGGCGAATTCTTTCCATGAAAGAGCATCTGAGGATGTATATTTAGCCTGAACTGACCACAAACTCCAAACAAACGGAGTGTGAGCATAGAGACGGACACACAGTGTTTGAGATCCAGATCACCACCCGTTGAGTGTGTGTATGTGTGTGTGTGTGCGTTGATTGACAGGTGGGTACTGTATGAGGCCAGTAACTTCAGAGGGTCTCAGTTCCTGCTGAAGCCTGGCGCCATTCCCGATTGGCCCAAACTCTCCTCCTGGCTTCGAATCGGATCGCTCCGGCCACTCATGCAGGTGAGAGGCTCCGCCCACTGCAGTGATGAAGCACTAGGGGGCGGGACTATCGAAGCGTCTGCATGACATAATGCACAGTTTGTATTTCTCCCGTCAGAATCAAACACTTTTCCGTTTGCGGAACGAAGAGGCGGGGCTACCGATGTCTGTCACCGGGTCTGGGTTTGATGACATCAAACTCATGCGAATCCAGGTGAGCGAGGAGACGGGCGGAGCGGATCAGATCTGGGCCTATCAGGACGGTCGCTTGCACTGCAAGGTATATTAATATATTATATTATTAGTTATTATGTTAGTGCTGTTGAAGTGTATGACTGTGTGTGTGTGTCAGTGGCTGCTGGACTGCTGTGTGGATGTGGGTTCTGGTGTTCTGATGCCAGGCGCTCGAGCCGTTCTGTCTTCAGAGCCCGAAAAACCTCAGCAGCTCTGGAACATCACGAGCGACGGGATCATACGGAATAACGCCGCACCAAACCTTGTCCTGGAGGTCAAAGGTCAGTGGAAGTGACTTCCAATTCAATACAAGCGTCTGTGAGATGCATTAGGACTTATTTCAACCTTCAGTTTGTAAAAATGATGTTCTTCCTCAGTGTTTCTGTCTTGTTTTCCAGCACAAACATCTAAACATTCTTCAGATACATTTACTGGAGAAGCAAAATGGCTGAAGATATTAACAAAAATACATCAAAATGAAGTGAGTTTGTGCTTAAAACAAGAACAAATATCTGCCAGTGGAGTCAGAAAAATAATCTTGTTTTTCCTTTGAATCAAGATTATCTTTCTGACCTTATTTGCAGATATTTGTTCTTGTTTTAAGCACAAACTCGCTTCCATCTTTATGTATTTTTCATATCTTAATATCTTAAGACAGAAATACTAAATACATTGTTATTTTAGTTTTATTACATTTGAATTTCATATTTTTAGTTTTCATGTTAATTTTAGTTACTTTTTTAGTCATGTGCTTTTGTCATTTTATTTCAGTTTTAGTTATTTATTTTCAGTTAATAATTTTAGTGTTAAAACTTATTTCAGCTTCATTTCATTTATCAAAACCTGTTCCACATAGACTTCCATTAAAAGATTGTTACCGTAAACACCTTTGTTTTTACAGAGCGAGAAATGAAGTAGTTTTAACCCGGAACATTCCTTTAATGTCATTTATGGCATCAGCTCATGAACTGATCTGTGTCGCTTCCTTAAATGACTCTGTGGGGGGAAAACTAGTGAGTTTAGTCTGCTGGAAGTGATTACTCTTAATATAGTTGTCTCATAAATCCACATGATTTATGCTAACCTCAAAAATGTGGCAGTTTACTTCAATTACAGGTAAATAGATGAGTATGTAGCGCCACCTGGTGGATTCACACAGAAACTTTTGATATTTACATGCAACAGATGCTCTTGTTCTTACAAAAAGAGCTTGATCTTCACATAAGATCAACAAATGACAGGTGGTTCGGAAAGTGTTAAACAATGAGAGAAACCAACCGAACTACAAATCATGAATCATTTAACAGGCTGAATCTCACGAAGAAATATATTTTGCATAAAGAAAATGATTTGTATGATCGACATTAGTGTCATTTAAGCACTTAATGCCAAAAAATGTCATATTTGAAATGTTAACCTTTTTTAAAATTATTAAAATGCACTGCAAAAAAAAAAAAAAAAAAATTACTTGCATATTTTTGACAAATATCCAAACACACTTAAATCAAGATACATTTACTGGAGAAGCAAAATGACTGAAGATATTAAGATAAAAAAAGAACCTCTTTCTCTCTCTACAGGAGGTCAACAGTTTGACAAAAGACAGATTATTCTCAATGAATTCCACCCAAACAAAATGAATCAGAGATGGTCGCTGGAGATCCTCTGAGCTGATTCACCTCCACGCAGCTCCGTCGTGGGACCTACTGCTCTGTGGCAGAGCTGCACCGGGGGGACCAGCGTCCTGTGAGGCAGCTGCACCACAGGGACCATGAGCGATGGAAATCTCATTCTCATCAGTGGAAGGAATTTGATCATATTCTACTGGACATTGTATTATTTTTATAAACTGTCATTTAGAGACGTCCAAGCTGCCTTTACAAAAGCACATACTTGAACAATAATAATGTTTCATTTTACTTTGTACCTGTATGAACATTTGCTTCTTTTCAGCTGTATAAAAACACGTTGTGTGTTTATAAGTAAATGTTTGTTTTGTTAATTAGCTGCAGCTTTGTTCAAATCACTGAGACGTGTGATCGGTCTGTGCTGATTGGCCCGTGGGGATTCGGTCTTTGCTGATTGGCTGTCTGGGGGATTCGGGTGTTCTGTGTCCATTGGCATTGAAAAGCGGCCGCTGGTGATTCGCTCGTGTTTCACGGGCCACTTGAACACAGACGCTTTCTTCTCACAGTCAGCACTAATGTTCTGGCAAGGTTCTCTCGAAGTTATGAACAAACGTTTTTCCAGTAACATTAATATGTTCTCAAAATGTTAGCACAAAAACATCATTCATTGAACATTTTTTTTTTTCTTTTTCTGAAATGTTTTAGTTGGATGTTCATCTAATGTTTCTTTTAAATGGTTTCTACTTGTTTCAGAGAACATTCAAAATTAACGTTCCCATAATGTTTGAATATTGATACTATGGAATGTTCCCTTAACGTTCACACAACCAAGAAAATACATTTTTAAAACATTTCATAAAAACTGGACATGTTGAACATTCAGAAATAGTGTTTTTATAATTTAACTGTAATGTTAAACATTCTTTAGAACATTTTTGTTAGCTGGTTCGGTGTGCACAGCTGATCCAAATCGTATTTATTTGCAGTTGTACGTGTGTCAAATGGAGCTCAAGCACTTACTTCACCACTGGCAAAATGGGCTTTAAATAAAACTTTTCTACCTATACAGTAGAAAGGCAGAAAAAATTGAAATCAGCGCTACCTGATGAGAAGACTGAGAAAAAAAGTTGTCTTTGACGCCAAATAGGTAAGAAAACTTCAACACCCATAATGCACTGGGCATGTTGACGTCCAAGGCCACGCCCACCAGTCTGATATGCTTACCAGAATCGAATACAACCTTGCTTTAGTAGGAAATACTAATTGGCAAACTTTTAGTCATAATGGTGTCGAATTATATTGTTCCCGGGTGAAGGAATTCAAAGAGTAAACATTTAGCGGAAGTGAGTTACTTTCAGTTTCCAGTGAAAGATCGAGCGCAGTGGCTAAAGGCTGCAAAAAACAAAGTCAAGAAAGTATGTTCACTAGGCAGCCATGTTTGCAACCTCTCTGGGCAGCCATTTTAGGCATCCAAGACCAAGTCCTATCTATTTGAATGAGGGGAATCCTGACATCTCAAAAACTGCTTTGCGAACTCGCAATTAAATAACGTATTTCAAATTAGCAACAAAATCAGACACAAACTGTCCCATAAAAGCGCTTGTGCAGCGAGTCTCAGGTTTCTACGGAACCGGAGCTGGCTGTTGCAGTGACGCAATGACTTTATAAATCAGTGATTGGCTCTTTTACTTGAAAGGCAGGACGTATTCCGCCATATTGCGCGTTGCAGTTTCTCCCATTCATAACTAATATGAGTGAACCGTGTTTCAAAGAATCGAAACAATCATCAACATATCAAACTGAATGACCAAGAACACAGAAAAGTTTGGTTTCGCCTGAAGGAAAACACCATCGTGTACAGGTAAGAAAACTTTTACCATAATGCTGTTTAAAGGGGCTATATGTAAGATGTTTACTTTAATAAAGCATAAAAATACCCCAATATGTTAGGAAACATGCTAAGTTCACCTGCTTGTTTCCCAGAACAACAATGCTACAGCCAGACATTCTACTTTGAAATGTGCGTTCCGTGTCGGAATGTCTGTCATTGTTTTGGTCTGTGTGAAACCGGTTTATCCAATAGTATTTCGACATCACAGGTTGCCAGTTGGCGGAAAACACCGCGTATGGAAACCAGCAAACAAACTGGGTTAGAGAATCTATGAATGACAGCATATTAAAACACAGATAAATCAATTTCCTCAGCTTTTATTGTCAATTGCGCTCACTCTTGTTGCCTGTCCTCAAGATGGCCACCCGCGTTTTTGAACGAGGGGGCGGGGCAAACAATATTTTGAATTTGGACTGCAGTACCTATTTCGACCACTGGGTGTCATTCGTACATAGAGCCCCCTTAAGGAGTAGACATACTGTGGTATAATTTTTAGTAATATAATAACCATCTGTTGATCCGACTGTCCATGGGCGGGAATACAAACATGCGGAAGTGTAATCTGTAGTTTTCACGAAGGCCCTGGAGCTGTTAAAAGTCTTTTGCTGACAAATAAACGTTAATTTCTTGTTCCAGGTGACACACAGAACGAGTTTAGGTTTAATTTATTTCAGTTTTAGATTTTATTTAGTTCCAGATAATAATTTTTACTTGTTGCCTTGGCGATAAACTTCAGTTTAGATTCACCTAATAATTATATTTGATTTTATTTATGCTTTATTTCAATGAAAAGAAATGGTTCTCAACTGGTTTTGCTTTAGAAACCAGATTTCACTTAAAGCCCAAACACAGTACCAAAATAGTTTATAGAACAAAAATGTTCTTAAAACGAATTACTGGAATTTATTATTACATTTATTAATATAACAACAAGCAACTTTTCTTTAGGCTTGATTTATAGTTTCAGCTGTAACTGGTGGCAAGTGTTTTGAATCTGTTTAGTTTGCTATTTTTAACTCCGCATGATTATATGGTTAATTGCATTATTTAATTGCATTGTTTTTCTCTGCTGACTATTTATAACACTGATGTAAAACAAATCTGGTTTATTCTAATAATCATTAATAATTACACAAAACGTCCTTTTCTGTTTAAAATTGTTTATTTAAAATGTCAGAGCAATTTGTGTCATGAATGAACACACACACACACACACTTTGAATATTTAGAAATGAGGTTTTCATAATTCAACAGGATTATATGTCCTAAATAAGTGTCTTGATTTGAATGAAAGACTGAGTATCAGTGTGTTTGTGGCTGTACAGGATGTTTTCTCTGTCCTGATTATCTGGTGAATTCGGGCACAACATGAACCCCCTCCCTCATCTGTGATGGTCATTGTGTGTGTGCGATGGCCTCAAATGTCCCTGAAACACTAACCACGAGCAGCTTCTGTTCGTCCACCGCCTGGTCCAATATGGCAGAGATTTTACTGTATGTTAAGGCCTTTTCACGTGCAATATGTCTTGCAAAGGTCAGTGTCAAACGAGGTCAGAGTTGAACGTGTTTGAACTTTGAGCATCATGTTACATGTTGCTTTGCTTCAGAGAACCTTCTCAGAACGATTAACGTTCTTCAAGCAACATTAATAGAACTTTTGTTCAAACATATTAATAATGTTCTCAAAACCACGTGTTTTTTTCATCTACATAACCAACAAAAACATTCTTGAAGCATATTTTTGTTAGCTGTTAATAAATTAAAAGGCAGTGGTTAGTTAGTTGTTTGAGTATTAGATCTGACTTTTGACCTTTTGACGAGTCCAGCTCCTGAATGCCCATGTGACCAGCACCTGCTCCCATGACGCCGAGCAGCTGCTTTGGGTGCAGATGATGTCATCCATTGTGAGGCTGTACACTCAAACGATTCCTAAATGTTTAGTTTATTTAAGATAGTGCTTGTCTTTCACAGAATAAATAACGATAAAGCGGCCACACCACTAACAATCCCAAACACACAACTGTATTCTGGAAATTAAAAATAAAAAAACACACTGAAAAAACAAACCCAAAGTGTCTGATATTGAGCGGACTTTGCAAAACTCTGCCGTGAAGCCGCTCTCGTTGCCTCTAATCCCTCTGCTCTTTGTCCCAAGGCTTTACTGCGGCCCCGCTCGGCATTTACCCACGTGTCCCGGCGCCCGGATGGTTTCCACAGCGACCGGAAGCGGCTGACGGCAGCAGACGCTGGCTTACTGGTCTGGCTTTGACTGCGCCGTTCAACACCACATCAGCACTTTTAAAGTCCACACACACACACAGGTGGTAGAGCATTATACTGTGTGTGTTCTTGTATGGATTATGAGGACACAAATGTGTATAATGACATGCACTCTAAAAAATCTTGGGTTATTTTTTCTATCCTAGGTTAAACCTTTTGGGATATTTTTTTGGGGTTATTTTTCCAGTGTTTGAGTAGGTTTTGTGTAACCCAGCTCCTGGGTCGGACGTAACAACCCAGCGTTTGGGTAGTTTTTGTGTTTCTCAGCTCCTGGGTCAGACGTAACAACCCAGCGTTTGGGTAGTTTTTATGTAACCCAGCGCTTGGGTCGGACGCAACAACCCAGATTTGGGTAGTTTTTGTGTAACCCAGCTCCTGGGTCGGATGTAACAACCCAGCGTTTGGGTAGTTTTTGTGTTTCTCAGCTCTTGGGTCGGACGTAACAACCCAGCGTTTGGGTAGTTTTTGTGTTTCTCAGCTCCTGGGTCAGACATAACAACCCAGCGTTTGGGTAGTTTTTGTGTAACCCAGCGCTTGGGTCGGACGCAACAACCCAGCGTTTGGGTAGTTTTTGTGTAACCCAGCTCCTGAGTCGGACGTAACAACCCAGCGTTTGGGTAGTTTTTGTGTAACCCAGCTCTTGGGTCGGACGTAACAACCCAGGTTTGGGTAGTTTTTGTGTTTCTCAGCTCCTGGGTCAGACGTAACAACCCAGCGTTTGGGTAGTTTTTGTGTAACCCAGCGCTTGGGTCGGACGCAACAACCCAGCGTTTGGGTAGTTTTTGTGTAACCCAGCTCCTGAGTCGGACGTAACAACCCAGCGTTTGGGTAGTTTTTGTGTAACCCAGCTCTTGGGTCGGACGTAACAACCCAGCGTTTGGGTAGTTTTTGTGTTTCTCAGCTCCTGGGTCAGACGTAACAACCCAGCGTTTGGGTAGTTTTTGTGTAACCCAGCGCTTGGGTCGGACGCAACAACCCAGCGTTTGGGTAGTTTTTGTGTAACCCAGCTCCTGAGTCGGACGTAACAACCCAGCGTTTGGGTAGTTTTTGTGTAACCCAGCTCTTGGGTCGGACGTAACAACCCAGCGTTTGGGTAGTTTTTGTGTTTCTCAGCTCCTGGGTCAGACGTAACAACCCAGCGTTTGGGTAGTTTTTGTGTAACCCAGCTCTTGGGTCGGACGTAACAACCCAGCGTTTGGGTAGTTTTTGTGTAACCCAGCGCTTGGGTCGGACGCAACAACCCAGCGTTTGGGTAGTTTTTGTGTAACCCAGCTCCTGAGTCGGACGTAACAACCCAGCGTTTGGGTAGTTTTTGTGTAACCCAGCTCTTGGGTCAGACGTAACAACCCAGCGTTTGGGTAGTTTTTGTGTTTCTCAGCTCCTGGGTCAGACGTAACAACCCAGCGTTTGGGTAGTTTTTGTGTAACCCAGCGCTTGGGTCGGACGCAACAACCCAGCGTTTGGGTAGTTTTTGTGTAACCCAGCTCCTGAGTCGGACGTAACAACCCAGCGTTTGGGTAGTTTTTGTGTAACCCAGCTCTTGGGTCGGACGTAACAACCCAGCGTTTGGGTAGTTTTTGTGTTTCTCAGCTCCTGGGTCAGACGTAACAACCCAGCGTTTGGGTAGTTTTTGTGTTTCTCAGCTCCTGGGTCAGACGTAACAACCCAGCGTTTGGGTAGTTTTTGTGTAACCCAGCTCTTGGGTCGGACGTAACAACCCAGCGTTTGGGTAGTTTTTGTGTTTCTCAGCTCCTGGGTCAGACGTAACAACCCAGCGTTTCGGTAGTTTTTGTGTTTCTCTGCTCCTGGGTCGGACGTAACAACCCAGCGTTTGGGTAGATTTTGTGTAACCCAGCGCTTGGGTCGGACGCAACAACCCAGCGTTTGGGTAGTTTTTGTGTTTCTCAGCTCCTGGGTCAGACGTAACAACCCAGCGTTTGGGTAGTTTTTGTGTTACCCAGCTCCTGGGTCAGACGTAACAACCCAGCGTTTGGGTAGTTTTTGTGTTTCTCAGCTCCTGGGTCAGACGTAACAACCCAGCGTTTGGGTAGTTTTTGTGTTACCCAGCTCCTGGGTCAGACGTAACAACCCAGCGTTTGGGTAGTTTTTGTGTAACCCAGCTCCTGGGTCAGACGTAACAACCCAGCGTTTGGGTAGTTTTTGTGTAACCCAGCTCCTGGGTCAGACGTAACAACCCAGCGTTTGGGTAGTTTTTGTGTAACCCAGCTCCTGGGTCAGACGTAACAACCCAGCGTTTGGGTAGTTTTTGTGTTGCTCAGATCCTGGATCAGACGTAACAACCCAGCGTTTGGGTAGTTTTTGTGTAACCCAGCTCCTGGGTCAGACGTAACAACCCAGCGTTTGGGTAGTTTTTGTGTAACCCAGCTCCTGGGTCAGACGTAACAACCCAGCGTTTGGGTAGTTTTTGTGTAACCCAGCTCTTGGGTCGGACGTAACAACCCAGCGTTTGGGTAGTTTTTGTGTTTCTCAGCTCCTGGGTCAGACGTAACAACCCAGCGTTTCGGTAGTTTTTGTGTTTCTCTGCTCCTGGGTCGGACGTAACAACCCAGCGTTTGGGTAGATTTTGTGTAACCCAGCGCTTGGGTCGGACGCAACAACCCAGCGTTTGGGTAGTTTTTGTGTTTCTCAGCTCCTGGGTCAGACGTAACAACCCAGCGTTTGGGTAGTTTTTGTGTTACCCAGCTCCTGGGTCAGACGTAACAACCCAGCGTTTGGGTAGTTTTTGTGTTTCTCAGCTCCTGGGTCAGACGTAACAACCCAGCGTTTGGGTAGTTTTTGTGTTACCCAGCTCCTGGGTCAGACGTAACAACCCAGCGTTTGGGTAGTTTTTGTGTAACCCAGCTCCTGGGTCAGACGTAACAACCCAGCGTTTGGGTAGTTTTTGTGTAACCCAGCTCCTGGGTCAGACGTAACAACCCAGCGTTTGGGTAGTTTTTGTGTAACCCAGCTCCTGAGTCAGACGTAACAACCCAGCGTTTGGGTAGTTTTTGTGTAACCCAGCTCCTGGGTCAGACGTAACAACCCAGCGTTTGGGTAGTTTTTGTGTAACCCAGCTCCTGGGTCAGACGTAACAACCCAGCGTTTGGGTAGTTTTTGTGTTTCTCAGCTCCTGGGTCAGACGTAACAACCCAGCGTTTGGGTAGTTTTTGTGTTACCCAGCTCCTGGGTCAGACGTAACAACCCAGCGTTTGGGTAGTTTTTGTGTAACCCAGCTCCTGGGTCAGACGTAACAACCCAGCGTTTGGGTAGTTTTTGTGTAACCCAGCTCCTGGGTCAGACGTAACAACCCAGCGTTTGGGTAGTTTTTGTGTTGCTCAGATCCTGGATCAGACGTAACAACCCAGCGTTTGGGTAGTTTTTGTGTAACCCAGCTCCTGGGTCGGACGTAACAACCCAGCGTTTGGGTAGTTTTTGTGTAACCCAGCTCCTGGGTCGGACGTAACAACCCAGCGTTTGGGTAAACAAGAGTTGGGTTAAATAAAACTACCCAGCAGGTTTAACTCAAACATTTAACTCAACCGCTGGGTCAAAACAACCCAATCGCTGGGTTTGTCCATTTTTAACCCAGAATTTTTAGAGTATAAAAACCATGAATATTATAAACACTCACAGTGCTGAAGCAGTTCACAGAGGCCGTCTGTCCTCCTGTTTAATTGCTGTCAGCTGCTCACAGACACGGACAATATAATGAGCGCTCATTAATTATACTGAAATATTACATAAGGAACTCAGCGCCAGCTCAGATGAACGACCGTCTGTTCTGAGACGCTACTAATGCTGTTTTAATGCTGAAGACAGTCGGACGGTTTCGTTGAACTATCAGAAAAAAAGATCTTTGTTTTTATCTTTACGAACACAAATATAACAACAATCAGCTCCTAATAATGAATGTGGTGTGTATTTTATGATAATATTTCAGCTGAAGTTGTCACATGGTATAAGACCCGCCCTTTTCCTGCTGAGCTCTGAGAATCAGCCAATGAAACGCAGCTTGTGTTCAATCAGCCAATCAAATTAAAATGCAAATACTTAATAATCACCATTCATATCCAAGTCGAAATGATGAGAAATTCTGAATAGAAATTAGATGCTAAAATAATGGAAAAGTTTATTCATTCTCAAAGCAGGATCTGTAAGGCTAAATAACTTAATTTTTAAAGTTGCATGGTAATGGACAATATGTTTTTGTACGTGATAATACTATGGTATTCTTTCAAATAAACACCATAATGAATGAATAGCATGGTATATAATAAAGTATCATTGTACTGATACCATCACTGTACTGTAGTACAGTCTTTCAGGCATTATTATTCTATTATTGAAAAGCAAACATGCTGAATTATCTCTCACAATACATTCACATCTGTTTCACACGGCATGCAGCTCATAACAGAATATTACACATTATATTTACTCTTCTATTGTTTAATGTGCATAAAGCGGCTCTTTTGTATGCAGGTTTAATTTCAGACATATGAACATCAGTGTCAGTGCAGCTTTAATAACAATGTAGTCAATTACTCAATATTCCTCATTTAAATAATTAATACGCAGAATAAAGGGGCGGGGCCTGGTTGAGTTAGTTAGTAGTGTGTTGAAACTGGCGGTTATGGTAAGGGGCGGGGCATTTCCCAAACACCAATCACAACACACTGCTCCAGCCGACCAATCAGAGCACATTGTGCATTTCAGAAGGAGGGGCTTCATAGAGACAGAGCGTTACTGACAGACTGGGAAGAGAGGAGCTGCAACAATGGAGAATATGAGGAAAATAATCAACATTCAATCTAGTAGAGCCCAAAAAATTAATAGGCAGCAGGACTGGATCATGTGTCGTTCTGATTGCTAATTGAGTCACAGGCTTCTTTGGCCATTCAATCATGAGAAGAGCTGCTCTGCCCTTCGCTAGGATTGTGTCAGCTTATCTGAGATCAGCGTCATGTAAAACCTCCAGCAGAACAACAGAGCTGACCCTGCAAACCGATGACTTTGTTGTCATGCCCTTGACATCCACAATGGTGTTGTGCTTCTGTTTTTGTCCTGATATCTGAACCATAGATCTGCACTCATAAATAGCATTTAAATTGATCTCATTTAGCGGCAGGCCTTGTGAACCATAATCCACTTTTCCTGCGTGTGTTTTCTCTTCTGCTCTTGTTTATTAATTTAATTTGTGTCTATTTCCTTCTTTCTCCCCCTCACACCCTAATGAACTGTTATTTTGGGTTCATTATAGGCAAGCAATACAGTAATTTTTAAAAGGGCACCTATAACGCCCCTTTCACAAGATGTAATATAAGTCTCTGGTGTCCCTAGAAGTGAAGTTTCAGCTCAAAATACCCCACAGATCATTTATTATAGCTGGTCAAATTTGCCCCTATTTAGGGCGTTTTTGTGTGTGTCCCTTTAAATGCAAATGAGCTGCTGCTCCCGCCCCCTTTCCAGAAGAGGGCGGAGCTTTAACAGCTCAACAACAACAAAGCTGGAGAATCTCACGCAGCCAAAATGACAAAAGTGTTCAGCCTTACATTGTTCAAACCGGAGTCGACACTGATGGAGAGACTCAGGAAGAAGTTACAACTTTTAGACGTTTCTGAATGGTTAGTGGATAAATTTATGTAGTTGCTGTGGAGTTGATTCAACTCATCCACTAGCATGTGCCGTCATGTTCATCTTTTGTGCAAATCCAGCGTTCGTTTGTGAAGCAGTCCGGCGTAAAATGACGGCATGTCAACAACACTCGACTACAACAACTCTTCCTCTTCTCTAAAGCAGCCCAACATGGCCCCGCCCCTTTTGTTGTGTGTTCTCGGGGGCGGGGTTTATGTAAATTTGGGGGTTTGTGAGGTCACTAACCTGGGAAGAAGCTCGTTGTAGAACTTAAAAAAGTGATTTCTGTAAAAGAAGATATCTCCCTTTGCATTGAACTTTGAGCGTCGTAACTTTGCAGATGTTTATTGTGAAACAGCAACATTACACACTAACTGAAGTTTAAAAAAGTGAATTTTAAATGCTTCTTGTTTTTTGAGAACATTCAAAAAGTAACGTTCCCATAATGTTTGAAGAATGATACAATGAAAAGAAAAAACATTTTAAAACGATGTTTTGAACGTTCAGAAAATAATTCAGAAATAATGTTTTCATAAGTCAAACGTTATATTTGGTTAGCTGTGTAAACAGGAAAATTCTCATATTCTCCAGTTCTGACAGCAGAATGAAAGTAACAGGAAGTGCACTGTTTCTGCAACAGGAAGTAGCATTGAGCCAAACATTCCTTGAGCCGCAATGGCTGATCGTTTCCACACAGTGTGTCAGTGTGAGAGAGATGGATTATCAGGGCTTTGCTGAAACAAAAGGCTCTTTATCTGCCGGCTCCTGCATTCAGTGTGTTAATGCGCTTTAGTCTGGCAGGTAAACACACAGGTGTGGATGAGATGATGAGGGTTTGTTTGTTCTGAGATCATCTGAATCGACAAACACAAACCACCCCTAATCAACCGTAAATCACAGTCTGTCCTCTCAGGAAACAGAGCATCATCTCAGATATATCATTCATTACTCAAGCTGCTTCTAAAGACACTGACAGAATTATAATGTTAAAAATATTCTATTTCAAATATAGGGTTATTCATCAAAGAATGGTTTCCAAGCTGTATAAATACACAGTCCCTTCTGATAACAGATCACTCTTGACATGCGTTTCCCGTGAAGCTGCTTTGAAACGATATGTATCGTGGAAAGTGCTATTCAAATAAATGTGAACTGAATTGAACTGAAATATGGACAGGTTTCATAGTTCACACACACGGCTCAGTATTTGTCTGTTTGTGCGTAGAAAGCACATGTTGAATGTGTGTTTGTGGGACAGAAGCTCTTCTCTGACCTGGTGTCACTTTACAGCAGATACACAAACCCACTTCCAGCGTTCAACAAAGCCTGTCCTGCTCTCCCAAAACACACACACACACTCTTTCTCCATTCACACCCTCAGCCACACACAATAGTTTGCGATTGTTCAGCAGATTTGAGGCCGTTTGTTCAGAACATCCTGTGGTTTAATCAGCTCATCTCTACAGCAGCACACTCACTTTCTCTCCCATCATGCAGTTTGGGTTTCATCACGCTGTCGTCCTGTAACCGTAACCTGCAGCCACAGCCTGAATAATTCCTGAGGACGATCAATGATTAAACTCACCTGCTGCCCTCTCTATACGAGTCAATATGAAATCAAAGCTTCGCTGTAAAGAGTGGTCATTTGTTACATTAAAAGGCTGCTTCCATATAATATTCTGGACTTCAGTAAAGCCAGTTAATTCAGATTGTTTTCAGTGATCCTGCTCTTATTGTGACTGATTCATCGGTGGTGTTGTTCTAAAGAAAAACATTCATCATCGTTATAATGCAATGACTCGACTTTCCTCATCGTCTGACGTCATCAATCTCTCTTATTCATTCACACTGCAAAAAAAAAAAAAAACTAACAGGGAACGTTCTGGCAAGGTTCTCTGAACGTTATGTTCAAACGTTCTTCCGGTAACGTTAATAGAACGTTCGTCCAATGTTATCTGATCCTTGATAATGTTCTCAGAACGTTCTGGCAAGGTTCTCGCAACGTTATGATCAAACGTTCCATGAGACGTTTTAGTTTAAAATGTTTTTTTAAACGCTACTACTCATTTGAAAGCACTGAAAAAGTAACGAACCCCTTGATGTTTATAAAATGATGAAATAGAAGGTTCAGTGAATGTTTTCACTAAGAAAAGACGTTTAAATAACTTAATGGCAACGTTCTGAGAACACTGATGAATATTAGCTTGGCTATTACTTCAAGAGTTCGTGTTTAATGTGCCTTTTCTTTGTAATGGTTAGTACATTTACTAGCACTCACATTTTCGGCGCAGAGACACTTTCACCCTAAAATACATGAAAAATGGTGACTGATTTATGATATCACATCCTCACTCTCGATATTAAAAGTGAATCAAATGGAAGAATGATTGCTTCTGAACAGCAGGAGATGGTTCAGTTATTCACACTTTAACCCAGAATGCTCCTCGAACCTCGCACGCATCAAACAAGCCAAACTAGTTCAATGGTACATTGTTTATTCTCATGTACTCGTGTTTTACAAACATTTAAACATTTCGATTTTGTACAAAATATAAACTATGCAAGAGAAAAACAATATTAAAAAGTGTCCATCTCATGCCAATGGATGACTAACAGTTTGATTCAGAACTAAAGTGGGCAAATACAGATGAAGATCCACCTGCACCTCGAAGTGACGAAACCAAAAGACCCCATTTAAAAAATAAAAACCGTGCGCTTTAGTTTGGATCAGAATGTGTAAAATGCATCTTGCACGATCCGGCCGTCAACCTAAGATCATACAATGTCCCGTCCAGCTGGAACATCTGCCTTCATCTCACTCTACAGGCTCAGCAATGCAAAAACCGGATGTATTCTTGTGGGAGAGGAAGCCAGGTGCCGTTTGAAATGTCCTCAATCTGTCTGTGCTTCTACTTCAGGGCTCCTCCGGAGTGCAATGGAGGAACCGCCCTGCTGGAAATGAACAGAACTTGTGGACATCCGCGTGTTGGAGGTGAAGCTACAGAAGGAGAGGTGGCAGAACTGGCCTCGAGGAACGTGTGAAGGTGCGGAGATGATGATGCTCTCAGCAGCAGCGGTGCAGGAGGCTGCTTGCCATGGCGACGGGGACGAGCACGTAGAGCGCGTTGGGCCGCGACTGGGCGCCGGCGCCGGTCGGAGCGGTGGTCGTGTTCGCCGAGCCGTACGTGTTCGTCGCCATGGTGTCGTTCGCGTTAACGGTCTGGTTGCCCGCCAGCGCGGTGGAGTTGACCGGGGCGATTGTGTTCTGAGACAAAACCTGCGGAGAGAATGAGGCCATTATCACACGAGTCCATGCAAATCAGGCGCAGTTGTTATGCAAAACGCTTCCAATCATGCATTTGCATCCTCAAACCTCAGCTGGATGGATCCTTTGTTACAAATCACACACATCTGCATGTTGCATGTAATGCGTAATCTCCAATGAGCCTTTTAAAATACGCGCGCAAAACAACAAGTGCGTTTGCAGTGGATGATGATGAGGGCACCCTAAATTATCTTAAAACTTGGACTTATAGAACTATATTTAGGTTAAGAATCTCTCAGGTTATGCTTATGCAAACTGCGTGAACGCGCACGTCTCTCACGGTCCAGTCTATCTGAGACAAAAGCGAGCGGAGACGCGCCGGTGTTTCGGGTTCTCACGCGGGGAAAAGACACGGATCGGGTTTCTGAGGCACAGAACGGTCTCAGAGAAACTCAAGCCCCGGGACAAACATCGATACACTTTAAATCATTCATTCTCTAAAAACGACAAGCACGGCGGTCGAGTTGTTACCAAAATGTCTCTTTCTCCAAATGGAAAGCCTGAGCGCAGACGCGGAGGATTTTTGTGCTATTGCATTTTAAAAAAAAAACACAAAAAAACACATTTTTTTTTAAAAAGCAATATCACTTAATGATGCTTTGGTAATATTGTAGTTTGTGTACAAAATCATCCCAGTGAAGCTTGCTAATTTATGATGATCTTAATCGTTTAAAACGAACAAAGTGATTTGACTTTGCGCTCAAATCGCGTAAGAATGCAATGGAGGAAAATTGCGCAGGATTTAATTTTTGTAAAAGTTCATGTAATTACACGTTTATTTAATTTTAACATGAAATGAAAGTGTAATTAAACACCCTATATACGTTAACACCATATATGTAAAGCAAACATATAGGCTAATTTGAAATGTATCCTTTTAAGACCCCAAATGCATTAAAACGCAGATTAAAATGAGTTCTGAAACATAAATTAAGATAAGTATAATTAACTCATACCTGAGTGATGAGGCAGAACGCGCAGAGAATTACTCCAGCGGGGGTCAGATGAGCCATTCTGGTGATGAAGATGATGATGATGAAGAGTGAAGCTGATGGGAGAGACGCAGGTGGGTTCATCTAAAGGGAGACGCCGGCTGCTGCTGGAGCTTTTATACTGGGGCATGAGCTGGAGGTTTTGCGTCACATATACGGCACCCCCCCCCCACCCCACCCCCCCAAAAAAACAAAAAAAACCCGCAACATACTATTCTTTTAGGTAATTTCTTTGCTTTTTATATAAAATATCTAGTGTGACATTTGTGAGGAATAATGACTCAATAAGATTAATATTTGACAAAACCCAAATAGTTACTATTTGATATCAAGCTTATTAGCAGCTGCGTGTGGAATCGCAGAGCTGTAAATCAAATCTAGTGTTTCTCACAAGTCATGTATTACATATTACATATAATAACATCCACAATTCACGCACTACATGGATGAGTACATAGTGTAACTTATGTACGCAACTTATGGGTTTTTGGACATGTAACATGGTATTGCCACAGTATTTTTTTTTTTTTTTTTAATTTACATTATGAATATGAATATGGTAATCATTCAAGATCACAGTGCGTCTTTTGCACACGCGCAGAACTCGCAGACACATAAATGAAGCTTCATCTCCCTCTAGTGGCCAGCAGAAGCACTTCATCTTTTCACAGCACTCCAGTGTAAATGAATCTTAAGATGAAGTAGAACACTCTTGACACAGTACAAACACAGCTGACTTTCTTTTACATGCACAACCCTTTGTTAAGCGTGTTTCAGAGCATCTGTGAGCGGAAGGTCTGTCCGGAGCGCATGGAAACGCTCTTCAGGTGCTGCTCCACAGATGTGTCGAGCTCAGGGAAGTTTCAGGCCGTTGTGTCTCTGCCAGCGGGGATCAGATGACGCCCGCAGGGCCCGAAACCCGACCCGGGGCCCTGAACGGGCTCTCCGCTTACATGAGCGCGCTTATTCTTCGAAACACTGAGCTGAGAGAGAGAGAGAGTGAGAGAGAGAGTGAGAGTGTCTGAATGAGAGAGATTTCACTCAGGCCTGCTACACATTACACTAGCAAAAAGTACCATGGTATTACTATGTGTTTACGGTTCCATGGTTGTTCTCTCAATGTTTAAATCTGTAACAACTTTTTTAATATGACTTTAGTATCTCTTTTTATCTCATAATTTTGATTTTTTTTAATCTCAACTATTACTAGTAGGACTATGGCATTCAAATGATTATGTCAGATATCTCGTAATGTTTTAGCATGTCAAAATTTTAAATAGTGTCACAATTTTACTTTATATAATTACAACAGTATATCATACTTTCAACTTTTTATCTCATAATTTTGATATAATTTCGACTTTATCTCAGTTTCAACTTCTAATAATTATGATTTAGTATGTCATAATTCAGCTTTTTTTATCTCATAATTATGTCTTTATGACATAATTACGATATTATATCAACTTTTTTAGTCTCAAAAACTTTTTTTATCTCTTTTATCATTTATTATGACAACTTATCTCCGTTTCAACTTTTGACATAATCTCATAATTGTGACATAATTGACAGTATACCATATTTTCTTTTATCTAAGTTTTAACCTTTTCGACCTTTTAATCTCATAATTATGTCTTATATGACAGTATATCATCATTTTGACTTTTATCTTATAATTATGATGTCATAATTATGAAAGTGCGTCTCACTTTTACTTTCTATCATCATTTTGACCTTATCTCATAATCTAGATTTTTTTGTTAAAAATATTGACGTAATAATGATATATATCATAATTTCGACTTCTTTTAAAATCTTATTATTATGACTTGGCATGGCATAATTTCCACTTTTTATGTCATAATTAGGATTTAGCCTATCAAAGCATGATTCTGTGTTCTTCTCTGTCAGAAATGTCCTTCATGAGCTCTGTATGTTGAGAAGTGAAGGTCCATCAGAACAGAGTCGTGCTCGAGAGTAAAGAGCCCGCCTGTGTTCGCCGGTAAAAGCCTCTCGCTCCTCGCATTCCTGCCGTAATGGATCCGGGGGAGCCTGTGGGAGGAGGCGGTGGGCGCCGGGTGTTGAGTTTCACCTCCTCCCCTGATCTCCG
>CM074454.1:585250-587750 GCA_037101425.1 Elopichthys bambusa
ACTGAGTTGCAGATTCCTCATGCCCAAACTGTGAGAGAGGTTATATGATGATGATGATGATAATTATAATTATGATTATAATAATAATAATAATTATGTCCATGTGAAATAATATATAGCTCTGAGGGGGATGATGCTAATAATAATAATATAATTATTATATTATGTGAAAAAATATATAATAATAATTATTATTATTATTATTATGGCGATGTAAAATAATATACAGCTCTGAGGGAGATTAAATGTTGATAATAATAATAATAATAATATATTTATTATATTATGTGAAATGTTTATGTAAAATAATATATATTATTAAAAGTAAAAATATATTATTATTATTATCATTATTATTTTATAATAATTTGTTATTATTATTATTATTATATCCATGTAGAATAATATATAGCTCTGGAAAGATTAAATAATAATAATAATAATAATATGACATGTTTATGTAAAATAATATATTATTAAATAAAAAATATGTTATTATTATTATTATTATTTTATAATAATTTATGAGTATTATTATTATTGTTTTATAATTTTTTTAAATTATTATTATAGGAAATATTTTACTACTGTATGCCCTGTAAAACAAAAAAAGAATAGGCACATGAATCATTTTAGAAATATCGCAAGATTTAAACCCTTAAGCTAAAAAATTACGGCAGAAAAGTGTCTGTGAAAACAGGATCTCAAGCTCTTATTATAAACCCAGTGAAATTGTTTGCTGCATTTACTGAGTTTGAGTGAATTGATATGTATCTTTACTTTGGTCAACACCAGTGCGTTCTCTCTCTCTCTCTCTCTCTCTCTCTCTCTGCAGGTGTGTGATTGGTGTAAACATGTCCGTCACACTAAAGAATACCTGGACTTCGGTTCGGGTGAGGAGCGGCTGCAGTTCTGTAGCACCAAATGCCTAAACCAGTACAAGATGGACGTGTTTTACCGGGAAGCTCGTGCCGCCCTCACCAGCTCCAAAGACGAGGAGAACCGCTCCAAACCGGCTGAAAACCAGAAACTCCTCACCCCGGAGGCCTGGGACCCTCCCGCGAAAACCCTCTCGCCTCAAACCCCGACGTCATCTTCATCGCTGCGAACACCCGTCTCCAAGATCCAGACAAGTGCGTCGCCATCCTCTCCTGCCGGCCCGTCTCGTGTTACACTCGAGCAGCCATGCCCGCCTCAGTTGCCCCTCCCCTTTGTGCGACCACCCCTTCACATCCAGAGCCCCACCCCTCATCCGCCCCGTCCCGTCAGCCCCACCCACAGGGCGTCGTTTGCCCCGCCCCCTCTCCTCCAGCCCTACGCCTCACCGTACGCACCCTTCCACCCGCCGTACCCTCCCCAAATGCCTCCGCCGTGGCCGCAGCCCATGATGTTTTTGCCCTATCCCGTTTTCGTGCCAATCCCGGTGCCGATTCCCATTCCCATCCCTGTTTCCCCTCAAACGGGCCACAGAGGGGTCATTCGAAGCCTTCAGGAACAGGAGAAAGACAGACCTGATCCGGGTCGCTCCAGCTCAGAGGAGATCAATGAAAACAGAGTAAAGATTGAACAATGTGCTTCTCCTCTTCCCTCCACGTCTGAGCGGCAGGTGATCCGGTGTCTCCGCAGAAACCCAGTCAAAGAGGAAAACCACGACGCTCACATTCTGCACAAAGCACTTTACACGTCTGTCGTGACAGCGACAGCCTCCGCCTCATTGGACAGCAGAGTCGTCACTCCCGCCTCTTTGTATTCATTGGCTCGTTCGACCGCCATACAGGCCGCCTCGCTTTCATTGGACAGTGGCTCCGCCCAGATCCCGTCTCCTCTCTCTGACTGTGAAGATGTGAAGGAGAACAGCTATCTGGGTGGGCGGGACAATGGCTCGGCCAATCCCTGGCCGGCAGAGCAGACGGACTGCCAGAGCGACCAATCAAAAGAGAGCAGAGGAGATGAGGACGCCCCCCAGGACGTAGAGCACACGTACGCGCGCTCTGTGCCGCCAAAACTACGTGAGAAAAACACACATATGGCCGTGCAAACACATTTACACACTCAAACACACACCTGGGAGAAAAACACACACGCAGCAGCACAGGGATCTGAGCAGAGCGGCCGGGACGATCCAGAGCCGCCCGTCAAGAGACGATGCTTGAGGATCAGAGACCAGAACAAATGATGAGGGTAAGAGTGACAGTGAGTGTGTGTGTGTGTGTGTGTATGTGTGAGTGTCTGTGTGTGTGTGTGTGTGTGTATGTGTGAGTGTGTGTGTGTGTGAGTGTGTGTGTGAGTGTGTGAGTGTGTGTGTGAGTGTGTGTGTGAGTGTGTGTGTGTGTGAGTGTGTGTGAGTGTATGTGTGAGTGTGTGTGTGTGAGTGTGTGTGTGTGTGTGTGTGTGTGTGTGTGTGTGTGTGTGTGAGTGTATGTTAGTGTCTGTCTGTGTGTGTGTGTGTGTGTGTGTGTGAGTGTGTGTGTGAGTGTGTGAGTGTGTGTGTGAGTGTGTG
>CM074454.1:590250-607750 GCA_037101425.1 Elopichthys bambusa
TTCCAGTAACGTTAATAGAACGTTCGTTCAATGCTATCTGGTCTTTAATCTGTTCTCAGAACGTGATTATTTCTCATTGTGTCTAGTTTCTGTTTTTTGTGGCACTTTTCCAGAGCTGACAGAGGAAACAATCGCAGGCCTTCATGTGTGTTTTGAAGGGCTTGATTTAAAGACGATGCTGATCTAGGATCAGATTTCTCCTTCATCAGGTTTCCTGGCCCTTCATGAGCGTATGATTGTGTTTTTAGATAAAGCCAATCAATCGTATGATCATTTTTTTTGAAGTGTGTTTGTGTCTGAATCAGTGTGTTGATTCTGGTTTTATTGCTGTAAGTCGATCCGTTCTCTCAGGGATTCTCTGGAGTCACGGCCGGGACTCACATCCTGTTACTCTTTCACTTTTTTCTACACAAATCTATTTCTTCTGCTCTTTCTTGTGCTTTCTGGAGGGTTTATTAGCAAAGCTATTGTGTTTCTTCTCATTTTGTTCTTCATTATTTTTGTGCTCAAAAACAGACTCTGATATACAGTGTGTGCAGCCTTTCTACACTAGGTGGCGCTCAATTACTTGAGTAATATAATTTTTTTAATTTAAAAAAAAAAATTTGGTGTGCCCTCAGCTAAATCATTTGAACACAAAATTCAATTTTAATTATTTATGCATACTTATTTATTATGTATGAATGTATGTAGAAAAAATGAGATCACTTTCACACATTTTCTCCGTTCTCTTGGCTGTTTCAGGTGTGTGTGAACTTACAGAGGACACATTTACTCTCCCAACGACACCGCAGTGCCAGTGAAGCCCAAACCAGACGCCGACGCAGCAGCAGGATCCACCGCAGAGCATCATGGATGTCACAGATCAACCGTGTGTGTGTGTGTGTGTGTGTGTGTGTGTGTGTGCGAAAGGCTCTGTGTGTTTTCCTGCCGAGCTCCTATAAAGCCAGGCATTGTTCCTCACTGCAAGCCCATATATATATGTGTGTGTGTGTGTGTGTGTGTGTGAGTGTGTTCAGCTGTGGTTTAGGATTACCTGACATACTGGCGCTTTGGCTACAGGGCATTTTTAGACTTCGCCTAAAGAGTGCCAAGAGCACAAACACACACATCAGTATATTCAGCTCATAGACGTTTAGTAAAACGTGTTTGCAGTAATTATATTTGCAGGAATATCAGAGAACTGACTCACAAATTCTTGCTTTTTAACCCTTCATGGTTTATTTGGTGCCTGTTACGAGAAAACTCTAGTTATTGGCTAAAGTGATGAATGATGCCAACAGACACTGATTCAGATCAATATCAGAGTGAAGAAGGTTTCACACTGTTGTAAAGAGGACCTGTTATGCCTTGATGTTGTTTTTGGGCTCTACTAGATTGAATGTTGATTATTTTCCTCATATTCTCCATTGTTGCAGCTCCTCTCTTCCCAGTCTGTCAGTAACACTCTGTCTCTATGAAGCTCCTCCTTCTGAAAAGCACAATGTGCTCTGATTGGTCGGCTGGAGCAGTGTGTTGTGATTGGTGTTTGGGAAATGTCCCGCCCCTTACCAAACCTCCAATTTCAACACACTACTAACTAACTCAACCAGGCCCCGCCCCTTTATTTTGAGCGGGAATAAATGAGGAATGTTGTGACGTGTTTGTTCCCGGAAGAAAATGGAGGCGTTTCAAGGAGTTCAGAAACAGTGACACTGATATAGAGAATCGCTGGAGGTACTTTAGTAATGGGAATTATGATACATGTTCGTCCTTCAATCAACAGAGTTTAAAAGCTTCCCAGGATCAACGTCAAAGTGAGCGGAAACTCAAATACAAAAGCGTGTAATTTGCATTTGCGTTAATTCATTGGTAAAGTTGGCATGAAATGAACATTCACCCTGTCATTTTTTTTCTAAATGCATGTAATTGTGAACAATTCATCTGTGCCTGTTTCATTTTTTAAAATGTTTTGATCTCGTAATAATCGTCAGACTTCTCCTAAACCCCGCCCCCTTCAAGCGCACGCTCGTCTACTACAAGCCACGCCCACATCTCGACATCCAGTCAACAACCGATGCATGGAACCAAGATCCCGCCTTACATTTATTCTTTTTCATAATCTATTACATAATCCAAAACTTACTCATATACCATGATGATGACGAAAATACTATGGTGTTAGTGTCAAAACAACATTGTATTACCGCGATAGCGCGCACGTTTATTATTGCGTGCTATTGCGTGATATCCAAAATGGTAGAGTCTCATTAATACAATGCCATAGCTAAAGCCAAACTGAATATTTCAACGAGTATCACGTGTGTCAGTATTACATGACCGAAGCCATCAGTGGACACTTTCATTACTGTCCAGCATTGATATTATAACAGATACTGATGACTGGAGCTGCAGATTTATTGATATAAATGATCAATATTTAATATTGATATGATTAACAGATGGCAGAGCCTCTAAATGCACACTATTTCACACCAGTGCCAACTGATGCAATTCGTTTTACAGAAGGCCAAACAAATGACAATATGGTAAAAATGCTCTTTTACATTTCTTTCATTTTGTATATTGTTTTTCCTGATTTTTATTCTTAATGTCCATCAGATGATTTTTTTTCCATTAAATTAAATGTGATAAATGCTTTAATATCATCAATATAATGACCTGTAATGAAGTTCACAGGATCAGTGACTGTTTTATGTCATTTTATGAACAGAGAATTATGCTAATGACTAGATTTGTTGACAATAAAAACCCTAAACACCACAATTTTCATGTCATTTCTTACTTAGTCTATATATTATCTCATTTAAATGTACTCATACACATTTACTCAATTAAAATATGTGACATTAACAACAAAAGGGCTAGTTGTCACTCAAAAGAGTTTTTAACATTAAGTATTAACATTAAGTATAGTTTTAGTATTAACATTATTTCAGTACTAAAAGTTTTAAACTATTAAAACCACTGCTAGAAAAAACGACTCAAAAAAACCTTCTAGTTACTGGGTAAAGATTCTGTGACAACCAGACCCGAGCCTCTCATTGGTTCTCTCGCCTGTCCATCAAAGAGCCCGGCGCGCTGCTGTCTCGGTCTCGTACGCGCGGGAGCGTGTTTGGCGCGCGCAGTGACAGCTGTCATTGGTCGCGAGGCGGCGGAGCGGGTGCACGACAGGAGGAAAATCATCAAATACACTCATTTACGGTATGTAAACACGGAAAATGAGTTTTATATTTAATATTCCACTATATACGCACACAGTTGAGTCTGTATTTAGTGTGCAGTGTGACAGAGGAAGAAGAACGGGTTATTTCAGCGAATTTAGCTTGAGATGATTAACGAAAGCAAACCAAATATTTCAGATATGTAATATTGCAACTTTAAGCTTTTTGTGTTCTAATGTATTTTAAGGCAACTCTGACAGAGAATTATGAATGACATGTATTCCAATAATAATATAATATTAGAATTATGTTTGATAATATTATATATATATATATATATATGTGTGTGTGTGTGTGTGTGTTTGTGTGTATATATATATATATATATATATATATATATATATATATATATATATATATGTAGGCTATATATATATATGTATATATAATTGTGTGTGTGTGTGTGTGTGTGCAGTGATGTAAGCGCATGTTTCTCCTCGTCTCACGTCACACACACACGCATGATCACACACTGGATCATCACTGATGTCATCATCACTCCTGCTGTGTATTTATTTGCATAATAAATGTTGCATTAGTCACAGGCTTTGGGTGTTTGTGTGTGTGTGTTCATGCGAGCTGTGTGTGTGTGTGTGTGTGATGTGTTTTATAATCTGAGCAATAATGCAACATGCATGTGCAAAACAGCTTTTTTTAAATGAAGGATGACCTATTTTTCCACATATACAGCACTCTTGTTTTTGTTGTGAGTGTGCATGAGAGAGAAAACATTTTCCTGCATGCATTTAACTGCATGCATGGATTTTCAGTGTTCATATTAAACTATAATAATAAATATAGTAATAATAATTAATATTAATAATTAATAATCAGTCAAACATTTGGAATAGTTAAGATTTTTAAAATGTTTTTAAAAAAGGTCTATTCAGCTCACCAAGGCTGCATTTATTTGATCAAAAATCCAGTAAAAATTGTGAAATATTATTACAATTTAAAATAGTTATATATTGTGTATTTTATATTATAAAGTGTAATTTATTCCTGAATTTTCAGCATCATTTCTCCAGTCTTCAGTGTCACATGATCCTTCATTCTAATATGATGATTTGATGCTCAAGAAACAATTAAAATGAGATATTCCTAATAATGGTTATTGTCTTCAGTCGTGTGCAGTACAATGGCCGCTGGCTCCGGCTCCATGAGGATTCTCATTAAAGGTGGGCGTGTTGTTAACGATGACGTCACTCAGGAGGCGGACGTCTACATCGAGAACGGGATCATCCAGCAGGTGGGGCACGAGCTGATGATTCCCGGCGGGGCGAAGGTGATTGACGCGTCCGGTAAGCTGGTGATACCCGGCGGCATCGACACCAGCGTTCACCTGCAGCAGACCTTCATGAACGCCACAACACAGGACGACTTCTACAGCGGAACCAAGGTGAGACTAGGGATGGGAGAAACAACTTCAGTTGTGAAGCGCTACGCAGGCCGACCGATCGGTGTATGACATCAAAGTACCATGAATGGATACGAAGCCATCTGCTCTCTAATCACTCTCGTGGTACTTTGATGTCATACACCGATCGGACTGTGCAGTGCCACTTTAGGTCAAACACGCCTAAAGACTTCACTTGTTTCATTACTGGATGAATCAGTGAATGATTCAATGACTCACTCATAAAGACTTCACTTGTTTCATTACTAAAAGATTCAGCATTTTTGAACAAATCTCTTAAATGAATGATTCAATGACTCACTTGTAAAGACTTCACTTGTTTCATTACTGGATGAATCAGTGAATGATTCAATGACTCACTCATAAAGACTTCACTTGTTTCATTACTAAAAGATTCAGCATTTTTGAACAAATCTCTTAAATGAATGATTCAATGACTCACTTGTAAAGACTTCACTTGTTTCATTACTGGATGAATCAGTGAATGATTCAATGACTCACTCATAAAGAATTCACTTGCTTCATTACTAGACCAATCAACATTTTTGAACAAATCTCTTGAATGAAGGATTCAATGACTCACTAGTAAAGACTACACTTGCTTCATTACTAGATGAATCAACATTTTTGAACAAATCTCTTGAATGAATGATTCAATGACTCACTAGTAAAGACTTCACTTGCTTCATTACTGGACGAATCAACATTTTTGAACAAATCTCTTGAATGAATGATTCAATGACTCACTAGTACAGACTTCACTTGCTTCATTACTGGACGAATCAACATTTTTGAACAAATCTCTTGAATGAATGATTCAATGACTCACTTGTAAAGACTTCACTTGTTTCATTACTGGATGAATCAGTGAATGATTCAATGACTCACTCATAAAGACTTCACTTGTTTCATTACTGAAAGAATCAGCATTTTTGAACAAATCTCTTAAATGAATGATTCAATGACTCACTTGTAAAGACTTCACTTGTTTCATTACTGGATGAATCAGTGAATGATTCAATGACTCACTCATAAAGACTTCACTTGTTTCATTACTAAAAGATTCAGCATTTTTGAACAAATCTCTTAAATGAATGATTCAATGACTCACTTGTAAAGACTTCACTTGTTTCATTACTGGATGAATCAGTGAATGATTCAATGACTCACTCATAAAGAATTCACTTGCTTCATTACTAGACCAATCAACATTTTTGAACAAATCTCTTGAATGAATGATTCAATGACTCACTAGTAAAGACTACACTTGCTTCATTACTAGATGAATCAACATTTTTGAACAACTCTCTTGAATGAATGATTCAATGACTCACTAGTAAAGACTTCACTTGCTTCATTACTGGACGAATCAACATTTTTGGACAAATCTCTTGAATGAATGATTCAATGACTCACTAGTACAGACTTCACTTGCTTCATAAATAGATGAATCAACATTTTTGAACAAATCTCTTGAATGAATGATTCAATGACTCACTTGTAAAGACTTCACTTGTTTCATTACTGGATGAATCAGTGAATGATTCAATGACTCACTCATAAAGACTTCACTTGTTTCATTACTGAAAGAATCAGCATTTTTGAACAAATCTCTTAAATGAATGATTCAATGACTCACTTGTAAAGACTTCACTTGTTTCATTACTGGATGAATCAGTGAATGATTCAATGACTCACTCATAAAGACTTCACTTGTTTCATTACTAAAAGATTCAGCATTTTTGAACAAATCTCTTAAATGAATGATTCAATGACTCACTTGTAAAGACTTCACTTGTTTCATTACTGGATGAATCAGTGAATGATTCAATGACTCACTCATAAAGAATTCACTTGCTTCATTACTAGACCAATCAACATTTTTGAACAAATCTCTTGAATGAATGATTCAATGACTCACTAGTAAAGACTACACTTGCTTCATTACTAGATGAATCAACATTTTTGAACAAATCTCTTGAATGAATGATTCAATGACTCACTAGTAAAGACTTCACTTGCTTCATTACTGGACGAATCAACATTTTTGAACAAATCTCTTGAATGAATGATTCAATGACTCACTAGTACAGACTTCACTTGCTTCATTACTAGATGAATCAACATTTTTGAACAAATCTCTTGAATGAATGATTCAATGACTCACTTGTAAAGACTTTACTTGTTTCATTACTGGATGAATCAGTGAATGATTCAATGACTCACTCATAAAGACTTCACTTTTTTCATTACTAAAAGATTCAGCATTTTTGAACAAATCTCTTAAATGAATGATTCAATGACTCACTTGTAAAGACTTCACTTGTTTCATTACTGGATGAATCAGTGAATGATTCAATGACTCACTCATAAAGAATTCACTTGCTTCATTACTAGACCAATCAACATTTTTGAACAAATCTCTTGAATGAATGATTCAATGACTCACTAGTAAAGACTACACTTGCTTCATTACTAGATGAATCAACATTTTTGAACAAATCTCTTGAATGAATGATTCAATGACTCACTAGTAAAGACTTCACTTGCTTCATTACTGGACGAATCAACATTTTTGGACAAATCTCTTGAATGAATGATTCAATGACTCACTAGTACAGACTTCACTTGCTTCATTACTAGATGAATCAACATTTTTGAACAAATCTCTTGAATGAATGATTCAATGACTCACTTGTAAAGACTTCACTTGTTTCATTACTGGATGAATCAGTGAATGATTCAATGACTCACTCATAAAGACTTCACTTTTTTCATTACTAAAAGATTCAGCATTTTTGAACAAATCTATTAAATGAATGATTCAATGACTCACTTGTAAAGACTTCACTTGTTTCATTACTGGATGAATCAGTGAATGATTCAATGACTCACTCATAAAGAATTCACTTGCTTCATTACTAGACCAATCAACATTTTTGAACAAATCTCTTGAATGAATGATTCAATGACTCACTAGTAAAGACTACACTTGCTTCATTACTAGATGAATCAACATTTTTGAACAAATCTCTTGAATGAATGATTCAATGACTCACTAGTAAAGACTTCACTTGCTTCATTACTGGACGAATCAACATTTTTGAACAAATCTCTTGAATGAATGATTCAATGACTCACTAGTACAGAATTCACTTGCTTCATTACTGGATTTGCATGCATTTGAATCACTCTTGTGGTACTTTGATGTCATACACCGATCGGTCTGCACAGCGCAGCTTCAAGTCGAACACACCTAATGACTTTATCAATCAGCGATTGGCTCTTTTATTTAGAAGGCGGGACTTATTCCACTACTTCGCGCATTGCACTATTTCCCATTTATAGTAATATGAGTACACCAAAAAAAGTCACACAGACACAGCAGCTGTGATGGTATTATGGTGATCAGAGACACACAGCAGCTGTTTGGAATATTCACATTTCACATCAGAGTTCAGCTTGTTAGTTTGCTGTGAGAGCTGCTTTCTGATTCCACTTTAGTAGTACAAGCACAAGAACAAAAACTGTGTTAATATGACCAGCAGATACAGAGAGGTCAAGTAAACTTGGAACTCGGCTTTGTGTCAAAACAAGTGAATCAAGTGCAAAAACATCCTGAAGTTTTGTGTTGTTGAGTTTGATCATGTGATAACAAACATTGATTCTTTAACACACACTCACACAGACACACACACTTCTTGTTTGTTCTGTCTCTCTCTATTACACTCACTCTGACCATTCAGTTTCTATAGCAACTGTGTTGCCATAGTAATGCCTGGCATCACCATGGTGTGTGTTCACTAAGAAAGATCAGAGACTCAAACACTTCCTGTATGATGTTTGTATTGGAAAACGACACATCCCATCTGCGTTTACGAAATATTTGTAATGCATATATTGGTCACTACACTGCAAAAGTACCTTTCAAATAATATAAATTTCATGTTTAATTCAATCTTGCCATTTCTTTGTAATTGTTTGTGAAATTCACTAGTAATTTTTGAGTGAAAATCTTTGCAAAGTGCATCAATTATCAGTGTGGATATTAAAATTGGCTTCAGCAAATTGAAAATCTCAATTGGACTTCCTGTTTATTTGTATGGATCTCAAGCTCTCCGTTTCTGTGTCTCTCATGCATTAATATTCCACTGGCGTCTCAAGCCTGTGTGTGAATGTGCTTCAAACCTTTGCCCTACTCTCATGCATCTGTAAGCACACACACACACACACACACACACACAAGTCTGTGTTTGTCCTTCTCTATCAGCATCACACATGCTCAGTTCCCGTCTGTCGCTGTAGGCGGCGCTGTTGGGCGGCACGACTATGGTGATCGCTCACGTGCTTCCAGAGAGAGACGCGTCACTGCTGGAGGCCTTTGAGAAGTGCCGCGCTCACGCCGATGCCAAGACCTGCTGCGATTATGCGCTGCACATGGGCGTCACCTGGTGGGGGCCGAAGGTACTGCATGTGTTTATAATACACTCGCACCAGATACACCACTCATGCAATGTTGTTACATCATTTAAAGGATTAGTTCAGTTCAGAATTAAAATGTCCTGATAATTTACTCTCCTCCATGTCATCCAAGATGTTTATGTCAGTGGAAAAGAAATGAAGGTTTTTGAGGAAAACATTCCAGGATGTTTCTCCATATAGTGGACTTCACTGGGGTTCAACGAGTCCAAATATCAGTTTCAGGGATCATGTAGAGCTCTTTGAAGCTGAAACTGACATTTGGACTCGTTGAACCCCAGTGAAGTCCACTATATGGAGAAACATCCTGGAATGTTTTCCTCAAAAACCTTCATTTCTTTTCCACTGAAGAAAGAAAGACATGAACATCTTGGATGACATGGAGGAGAGTAAATTATCAGGACATTTGAATTCTGAAGTCAACTAATCCTTTAAAAAAACCTTAACTTGTTATTTTATTTTATTTTTTCAATATTCTTGACACATTATTTGAAAAGTCTGCCAAAACGTATCATATTTCATTGTAGGTGCGCAGGGAGATGGAGGTGTTGGTGGCGGAGAGAGGCGTCAACTCCTTCCAGATGTTCATGGCGTATAAAGATCTGATGATGCTGAAGGACTCGGAGCTCTACCAGGTGCTGCACAGCTGTAAAGAGATCGGAGCCGTCGCCCGCGTCCACGCTGAGAACGGAGAACTGGTGCTGGAGGTCAGAGGACACACACACACTCACATGCTCACACACACACACTCACACACACACACACACACACACTCACACACACACACACACACACTTGCACACACTCACACACACACACACACACTCACACACACACTCACATGCTCACACACTCACACACACTCACACACACTCACACACACACACACACACACACACACACACACTCACACACACACACACTTGCACACACTCACACACACACACACACACACTCACACACACACTCACATGCTCACACACACACACACACACACACACACTCACACACACACACACACACACTTGCACACACTCACACACACACACACACACACACACTCACACACACTCACACACACACACACACACACACTTGCACACACACACACACACACACTCACACACACACACACTCACACACTTGCACACACTCTCACACACACACACTCACACACACGCTCACACACACACTCACACACACACACACACACACATGCTCACACACACACTTGCACACACTCGCACACACACACACACACACACACTCACACACACTCTCACACACACTCGCACACACACACTCACATACACACTCACACACACGTTCACACACATACACACACACTTGCACACACTCTCACACACACACACTCACACACACTCACACACACACTTACACACTTGCACACACTCTCACACACACACACTCACACACACTCGCACACACACACTCACATACACACTCACACACACGCTCACACACACACACACACACTTGCACACACTCTCACACACACACACACACACACTCACACACACACTTACACACTTGCACACACTCTCACACACACACACTCACACACACTCACACACACTCTCACACACACGCTCACACACACACACACTCACACACACACTCACACACGCTCACACACACATAAACACACTCACACACACACACACACACACACTCACACACACACACACACACTCACACACACACTCACACACACACACTCACACACACACTCACACACACGCTCACACACACACGCTCATACACACACACACGCTCACACACACATGTTTTTATTGTTTGCACTTGTTTAGGGGGCAAAAGAGGCTTTGGATCTGGGCATCAGCGGTCCTGAGGGGATGGAGATCAGTCGGCCGGAGGAGGTGAGAGACGCTGGAGTGTGTCCGACTGATTTCACATCTTTGCTTTCAATATGACTGACATCTGTCAATCTGTCTGTCTGTAGTTAGAGGCAGAGGCCACACACCGAGCCATAACCATCGGCAACAGGGTGAGAACAATACAGAGAGATTGAGTGTGTGAGCGTGTGTGTGTGTGCGCGAGTGTGTGCAAGTGTGTGTGTGAGTGTGTGTGTGTGTGTGTGTGAGTGTGTTTATGTGTGTGTGAGTGTGTGTGTGTGTGTGTGTGCAAGTGTGTGAGTGTGTGTGTGTGTGAGTGTGTGTGTGTGTGTGTGTGAGTGTGTTTATGTGTGTGTGAGTGTGTGTGTGTGTGTGTGTGTGTGCAAGTGTGTGAGTGTGTGTGTGTGTGAGTGTGTGTGTGTGTGTGTGTGAGTGTGTTTATGTGTGTGTGTGTGTGTGTGTGTGTGTGAGTGTGTTTATGTGTGTGTGAGTGTGTGTGTGTGTGTGTGTGAGTGTGTTTATGTGTGTGTGAGTGTGTGTGTGTGTGTGTGTGTGTGCAAGTGTGTGAGTGTGTGTGTGTGTGAGTGTGTGTGTGAGTGTGTGACTCATGTGCTGCTCTTCATCACAGGCTCACTGTCCAGTGTACTTGGTGAACGTGTCCAGCATTTCTGCCGCCGACGTCATCGCTGCAGCCCGAATACAAGGTGAGTTTCTGAGGACATTCAGAGATGATCTGTTATAAGTCTTGATTTGTTTTTTTTGGGCTCTACTTTCACCTTTTTTCAGCTGAAGTTGTGTTTGATTGGCTGATTCAGGTAAGGTGGTTCATGCAGAGACGACTGTGGCTCACGCGGTGCTGAGCGGGATGCATTATTATCATCAGGACTGGGCGCACGCTGCTGCTCATGTCATAGCTCCGCCCCTCCGGCTCGACCCCAACACCCCCGACTACCTGATTGGCCTGCTGGGCAAGTACGCACCAATCACTGTCAGACGCTCAGGAGTCATCGGCCAATCATTTCATAGCACCGCCCATCTCTACAACTCATTCATTCATATCAGAAAATGTAAGCTGGAAATGGCTTCTGCTTTGCTTCTGATGCATTTCCTGTGTGCACAGTGACATCATAAACGTGGTGGCGTCAGATCACCGTGCGTTCAGCACAAAGCAGAAGGCCCTGGGAAAAGAGGACTTCACCAAGATTCCTCACGGGGCGTCCGGCGTGGAGGATCGCATGAGCGTCATGTGGGAGAGAGGAGTGGTACGAACAACACTTTCACACACACACACACACACACACACTCTCTCAGACGCCTCACAGATATGCTTTCCTTCCCTCAGGTTGGCGGTAAGATGGATGAGAACCGCTTTGTGGCCGTGACAAGCTCGAACGCTGCTAAAATCTATAATCTCTACCCACGGAAGGGACGCATTATGCCAGGAGCCGACGCTGATGTGGTGGTGTGGGACCCGGACGCCACCCGGTACTGGATCACTGCAAAACATTATGTTCTTCCTCTCGTGGTTTCCAGCACAAATATCTAAACATTCTACAATCAAGATCATTTATCTTCAGTCATTTCTCTTCTCCAGTAGTTGTTACTTGATTTAAGGATGTTTAGATATTTGTGCTGGAAAACACGAGAGAAACACTTCAGTTTTGCTGTGATAGCTTACTAGCTAATAATGGTTTTCTTTGGGAGATACAGTTTTTCTTCCTGTGCAGAGAAACATAAAATTGTTTAAATCTATTATTTTTAATGGTTGGTGCTTAAGAAAAAAGAAATCTCCCACAGAAAATTGTTTTTTAAATATTTAAACTGTCATTCAGAAGTTTGGGGTCTGTAGGATTTTTTAATGTTTTTGTCTCTTCTGCTCATCAACGCTGAATTTATTTGTTTAAAAACACAGTAAAAATAGTGAAATATTATTTCAATGTAAATCAGCTGTTTTCTCTGTGAATATACAGTAAAGTGTAATTTATTCCTGTGATCAAAGCTGAATTTTCAGTGTCACATGATCCTTCAGAAATCATTCAGATATGATGATTTGCTGCTCAAGAAAAACATTTATGATTATGATCATCATATTTTATTTTTCAGGACTCTTTGATGAATAGAAACTTCAAAAGAGCAGCATTTATTTTTTTATTGTAATTTTTGATCAATTAATATGGAAGCTTGTTTTCGCCACTGAAAGAAATCTTACAATTATGACTTTTTTTCTCAGACTTTGCAAGAAAAAAAGTCAGAATCGCGAGTTTATAACTATTTATGACTATTTCTTGCAATTATGAGTTTATAACACGCAATTGTTAGTTTATATCTCACAATTGTGAAAAAAAAGATAAAAACTTGCAATTACCTTTTTTATTTTTTATTTAGTGACGAAAACAAGCTTCCATAATTTAATAATTTCTTACTGAATAAATGCATTAATTAAATTATGAATTAATTATTACCACCTTGTTTTTTCCTGCTAATTGCCATGATGCTTATTCTTCATTTGACACATGATCACATGATCAGGACGATCTCTGCGAGCTCTCAGGTTCAGGGTGGAGACTTTAACCTGTACGAGAACCAGCGCTGTCACGGCGTCCCGCTGGTGACCATCAGCCGCGGGCGACTGGTGTGTGAGAACGGCGTGTTCACGGCCGCTCAGGGCTCTGGGAAATTCTACCCTATGCGAGCCTTCCCTGACTTCCTCTACAAGAAGATGATTCAGAGAGAAAAGGTGATGCTGTCTTAATTTTTCCAGCTAAGAAAAGTATGTTTTTGTGCTTACGTTTTAAAAATACGTCATTAAAGAACTCTGAACGAACGTTCTATTAATGTTACTGGAAGAACGTTTGTTCATAACGTTGCCAGAATGTTCTCTGTTATCTGGAGTCACACTATCATAAGATTTGTCAAGTTTGATTTCATGGTGACTTTAACGCTATTTAAATCCACAGACTCAGAGTCTGCGCAGGGTGGATCGAGCTCCATATTCGGGCGATGTTGTCACAGTGACCAACTCCAGCAGGAAGGAATTGGCCACTCCGGAGGGTGACGTTCCCATGCGGGCGGCCAGCAGACACGCGGGCGTACGAGACCTGCACGAGTCCAGCTTCAGCCTGTCAGGTGTGTGTCTGACATCTCTTGAAACACCAAAACCGCTCTGAAACAAGTTCAGTTTGAACTCTGTGAGCTCTGTGAACTGATTTAATAGATTACACTTTCAATTAAACATTTGTAGTTTGTTTGTAAAAGGTGCATGTTGGAGCTGAGTTTACAGCTCCCATCACTAATTAAGCTTTTGCATTTGCATTGCATTGTATATTCCCTCTCAGTTTTGTAATATGTCCAGCTATACTGCATGCTGAGGATTGTGGGATTTTCCTCCACAGGTGCTCAAGTGGACGATCACATTCCTAAGAGATCCTCTGCCAGAATTCTGGCTCCTCCTGGTGGACGATCCAGTGGCATCTGGTAACCGCTGAACTGTGGAAAATAATAAAATAATCAGATGTGTCCAAACTTTGAACTGGTATTGTACATACAGATGTTTCTGTCAGTTCTTCGGATCACATGATGCTGCCAAAAGAGAAATGAACACTACTATTATTATTCAGTATTAAAAGTGACTACGTGATGAATTCACAAAATTATATGTATAATTGTATTTTATAGTTTGTACATTCACAGATTAACAGTCAATGTAAAGCAAACCAAGTGTGTTTTTCTCACCAGCTTAAAAATGAGAAACACATGCGCTGTGAATCACGTCACATGCACATACTGAACTTAGTGTTTGAGTTTATAGTGAGTGATGATGCCCACGTATGATTAAAGTGTCTGTGAAATATCTATATTTTACATATATATTTAAAGAAAATTGTTTGTTGTTAGTTATGTTGGTCTTGATTGTGTAATAATGAATATCTAAGGCGTCAGTGACTGATTTTACCCCAGTTGTTGGAAAACGTTAAAGGGTTCACCCAAAAATGAAAATGCATTCACCCTCACGTCGTTCCAAACCTGTAAGACTTTCATTCATCTTTAAAAAACACAAATTAAGTTATTTTAATGAAATCTGAGAGATTTCTGTCCCTTCATTGCACAACTACCACTTTAACACTTCAAAAAGTTCATAAAGAGATTGTAAAACTAATCCACATGAATCAAGCTGTTTAGTGCAAACTTTCTAAAGAGACTCTAATGTGATAAACAGATTTAATTTAGGCTGTTATTCATATAAACATTGATCAGCAAACAAAAACATTGGTTCTTGAAGAAGCTCAAACGTGATGCGTAACGCGAGAATGAACCTCATTGGTTCTTGAAGAAGCTCAAACGTGATGCGTAACGCGAGAATGAACCTCATTGGTTCTTGAAGAAGCTCAAACGTGATGCGTAACACGAGAATGAACCTCATTGGTTCTTGAAGAAGCTCAAACGTGATGCGTAACACGAGAATGAACCTCATTGGTTCTTGAAGAAGCTCAAGCGTGATGCGTAACACGAGAATGAACCTCATTGGTTCTTGAAGAAGCTCAAGCGTGATGCGTAACACGAGAATGAACCTCATTGGTTCTTGAAGAAGCTCAAACGTGATGCGTAACGCAAGAATGAACCTCATTGGTTCTTGAAGAAGCTCAAACGTGATGCGTAACACGAGAATGAACCTCATTGGTTCTTGAAGAAGCTCAAACGTGATGCGTAACACGAGAATGAACCTCATTGGTTCTTAAGAAGCTCAAGCGTGATGCGTAACACGAGAATGAACCTCATTGGTTCTTGAAGAAGCTCAAACGTGATGCGTAACACGAGAATGAACCTCATTGGTTCTTGAAGAAGCTCAAGCGTGCTGCGTAACACGAGAATGAACCTCATTGGTTCTTAAAGAAGCTCAAGCGTGATGCGTAACACGAGAATGAACCTCATTGGTTCTTGAAGAAGCTCAAACGTGATGTGTAACACGAGAATGAACCTCATTGGTTCTTGAAGAAGCTCAAGCGTGCTGCGTAACACGAGAATGAACCTCATTGGTTCTTGAAGAAGCTCAAACGTGATGCGTAACACGAGAATGAACCTCATTGGTTCTTAAGAAGCTCAAGCGTGATGCGTAACACGAGAATGAACCTCATTGGTTCTTGAAGAAGCTCAAATGTGATGCGTAACGCGAGAATGAACCTCATTGGTTCTTGAAGAAGCTCAAACGTGATGCGTAACACGAGAATGAACCTCATTGGTTCTTAAGAAGCTCAAGCGTGATGCGTAACGCGAGAATGAACCTCATTGGTTCTTGAAGAAGCTCAAACGTGATGTGTAACACGAGAATGAACCTCATTGGTTCTTAAGAAGCTCAAATGTGATGCGTAACGCGAGAATGAACCTCATTGGTTCTTGAAGAAGCTCAAACGTGCTGCGTAACGCGAGAATGAACCTCATTGGTTCTTGAAGAAGCTCAAGCGTGATGTGTAACACGAGAATGAACCTCATTGGTTCTTGAAGAAGCTCAAATGTGATGCGTAACGCGAGAATGAACCTCATTGGTTCTTGAAGAAGCTCAAATGTGATGCGTAACGCGAGAATGAACCTCATTGGTTCTTGAAGAAGCTCAAACGTGATGCGTAACACGAGAATGAACCTCACTGGTTCTTGAAGAAGCTCAAGCGTGATGCGTAACGCGAGAATGAACCTCACTGGTTCTTGAAGAAGCTCAAACGTGATGCGTAACACGAGAATGAACCTCACTGGTTCTTGAAGAAGCTCAAATGTGATGCGTAATGCGAGAATGAACATCATTGGTTCTTGAAGAAGCTCAAGCGTGATGCGTAACACGAGAATGAACCTCACTGGTTCTTGAAGAAGCTCAAACGTGATGCGTAACACGAGAATGAACCTCATTGGTTCTTGAAGAAGCTCAAACGTATATTTATATGGATTAGTTCTTGGATTATGGATTATCTCTTTATCTTTTTGAAGTTTTTGAAGCGTTAAAGTGGTAGTTGCGTAGGCTGTCAATGGAGGGACATAAATCTCTCAGATTTTATTAAAATATCTTCATTTGTGTTTTGAAGATGAACGAACGTCTTACAGGTTTGGAACAACATGAGGGTGAGTAAATGATGACAATGTTTTAATTTTTGGGTGAACTAACCCTTTAAATCAGTGATCTTGGCTGTTGAAATCCCTGCACACACATTCCACTCACAATGAACACGGATGTGCCACAATCAGATTAATATGCTGATTTTGATCAAACAGAAACTGGATTCACCTGATCAGAGCTTTAGAGTTTGAGCCGCACACATTCACTCGAACACAGATTCATAAGCCTCTTACATGTTTGAAAAGTCTTCTGTTGTGTTGATCAGCAGTTATAATGTCTATGTTGTCCCGATCAAGCATGAGCTAGGGCTGTTTTTATTGGTGCTGTTTTTTAAATGCAGGATTTTCATGGCGGGTCTCACTTTATATGGTTTTGGTGTTTTTTATTTTTCAGAAAAAGCACT
>CM074454.1:612750-627750 GCA_037101425.1 Elopichthys bambusa
AGAGTTGATCTTAAACAAGTTTCCTGAAAACTGTGGCATCTGCCATTGGTTGGACAAACACAGTCCCGCCCCCAAACTCACGCCATTGGTTGAGTCAGAATGTTTTGAATGTCTCAGTGTTTCACACTCTTCAGGACGTCAACCTACTAATGACTTCTAGCTGAACGTGTAAAACTGGGAATTTGAGCTTTTAAGAATTTTAGAAACAAATAAATCAAATTTTGAGAGTGCTTTATTTTAAATTAATTTATTCATTTTAATTTTACATAATGATTTTATACATTTTCAGTAAGTGTTTTGTTTTGATCTTAATAATTATTTCTTTTCATTTTACATTTTTATGATTTAATTGCTAGCTTTTCATCGAATCACAAACCCCAGTTTGGGAAGTCCAGCTTTAAATCAAGAATATAATCCCAATGTTTTTTCCCAAAATAATATATTTGGAAAGAGATATTCACAGAGATACTTGATGCTTCAGCACTTTTATCAGATGAATGTATGCTGTCGTGGATCATAAACATACAGTAATAATGAGCGCACAGCCATGTGGAATTATGGGTAAGTTGGCACAGCTGTAAAATAATATCGCTAAACCCTGTAATTTCCTGTAATAAAAAGAAAAAAAGAAAAACTGTGCATGTATTAAAGTTGTCTGTTTTGGGCAGGTAATCCTCTTTGTGTCCTATCTGTGGTGATTTTAACGTTCTGTTAACATTACTGGAAGAACGTTGTGAGAACGTTCCCGGCTGTTTGTGTAACGCAGATTTTGTCTGCTTTATCTGTAGTTAGGGGATGGCGGTAAACGTTTACTCCACATCTATGACCATCGAGAACCTGAGCAGACATGACATGCTGGCTTGGGTCAACGACTCGCTGCACCTGAACTACACCAAGATAGAGCAGCTCTGCTCAGGTACGCCATCAGCTCTGAAAGCAGCCGCACATGCTGTCATTGTGATTTCTGGTGTTGATTGGTTCTGATGGTGACGTTCCTCAGGTGCGGCATACTGTCAGTTCATGGACATGCTGTTTCCTGGCTGTATCCTGCTGAGGAAGGTGAAGTTTCAGGCTAAACTGGAGCACGAATACATCAGCAACTTCAAAGTGCTGCAGGCGGCGTTCAAGAGGATGGGCGTGGACAAGGTGAGACAGACGTTTCTGCCAGCCGAACACCGTAGAAAGTCATTTCCGCAGGTCCTTCTTACATCTAATGTCTGATTTCAGATCATTCCAGTGGAGAAGCTCGTCAAGGGGAAGTTTCAGGACAACTTCGAGTTTGTTCAGTGGTTTAAGAAATTATTTGACGCCAACTATGACGGGAAGGAGTATGACCCTCAGTTGGCAAGACAAGGCCAAGACATCACACCTCCGCCCAACCCAGGTGAAGTCATTTTCCACAAATCCAAGAGCTCCTCCAGAGCGCCAGGTAACCCGCCGCTGCGGAGAAAACACACACACTCCGCACGTGTGTCTGTGTGCGCTTCGCTCGCCTGCTCTGAGTCTCCTCTAGAAACCTTTTCAGGCCTGTTTTCAGCCTTGAATTCGTTTCGGTTTGATCCTGTGTGTGCTTTGGATTTCAGCTGAGTTCGTTTTATTGGTGCTTTTCAACAACAGAGATAAAGAAAAAAATCAGCATTTCTTTTATTTTATTATTTTATATATATATATAAAATAAAAAAATAATAAAATAAAAACAGTAAAGAAGAAATGTACTGTATATTCTTTATATTTTATTAACATATATATATATATATATATATATATATATATATATAATATACTGTTTATTCTTTATTTTATTTATTTTTTATTTTATTGTTTATATATATTTAATAAAAGATTTATTTATTATTTTACTATCTATATATATATATATATATATATATATATATATATATACACACACACCTTTATTAATATTTAAATTATATAATATTTATTATATTTTTTATTTTATACATACAATAAAAATTATAATAACAACAATAAAGGAGATATATATCTATTCTTTATTATTATTTTATTTATTTTATTAATCATTTATTTTATTTTAATAATTTTTATTATATATATATATAAAATAATACAATAAAAACAGTAAAGAAGAAATGTACTGTATATTCTTTATATTTTATTAACATATGTATATAATATACTGTATATTCTTTATTTTATTGTTTATATATATATTTAATAAAAGATTTATTTATTATTTTACTATATATATATATATAAATATATATATATATATATACACACCTTTATTATTAATATTTAAATTATATTATATATTATATAATATATAATATAATATTATATTTTTTATTTTATATAATAACAATTATAATAACAACAATAAAGGAGATATATATCCTTTATTATTTTATTTATTTATTTTCTTAATCATTTATTTTAATAATTTGTATTTTTTATATATATATATATATATATATATATATATATATATATATATATATAACAAAAATAAAAAAATTATATATAAATGCATAAATATAACGCATATTATATATATATATATATATATAAATGCATATAAACGCATAAAATACACAAACAGTATTGAGAAGACAGAAAGAAAAAAGGAAAGAAAAAGAGAACCTTTGCACTTACGTATACAGTCACTACTAACTGGAAAAGATAATCGAGTTTTCCTGTGCTCTCTGTTTCTGGGCTTTGGATTTTAAGTGTGTGTTCGTCATGCTCCGCCCTCACAGTCACTCTCAGAATAGATTTTGAATTTCCATTGGCTGACGAGTGATCCTCTGCTCTGTGATTGGCTGCTGTGTGAGATGGTGTGTTGTGATTGGTTAACGACTTTGCTTTCATAAACAGGACCCCAACGGACATCACCGACGGCACCAAAAACTATGCCTGCCCCCCCACGTGCCATAAACTCCACCCCCTCAACTGGAGTAAGGCGGAACATCCCGATGTCACGGAACGGAGGCGGTGACGCCGAGATCATGGAGCTCAACCAGCAGGTAAACACATCTAAACAAATAAATAAATAAAATGCAGTGTATAAATCGTTAATTACGTAGCAAATAAAAGTCCGTCTGTTTGCCTGCAGCTGCTGGATCTGAAACTGACGGTCAACGGTTTGGAGAAAGAGAGAGACTTTTACTTCAGCAAACTCAGAGACATCGAGCTGGTGTGTCAGGAGCACGAGAGCAACACGAACCCCGTCCTCGGCAAAGTCATGGAGGTCCTGTACGCCACAGAGGTGAACGACAATGCATTTTTGTCAATTATGACATTAGTTTAACCTTGTCATGACATCAGATTTATGAAGTATTGTGTATTTTTAACACACAAAGTCATACACACTGGTCCCAGAAGTAGTGTTTATTCATATTGGGCTTTTTTCAGGATGGTTTTGCGCCTCCGGAGGATGATGAGATTGACGAACAGCCACGAGACCAGGATGAATACTGATCCCTCACTGCAGTCCCGTCTTTCTCTCTCTCACTTCATCCTTCCTCCATGCCGTCTCTTTTTTTCTCTCCCTCTTTGACACTCAATCCCCCACAGCGGACACCAGGGGTGTGCTGTGATAGGCTAATAGACTGAGTAGGGGCGTGTCTATGCTAATGAGATGTGAATTTATGCAGTGATGCTGATGTTTTATTGGCTGTGGGTTTTAATTAAGAGTCCAGATGACTCGAGCACTGAACCTGAAACTGCATGATGCAGTGACACAGTCACACACACACACACACACACACACACACACACACACACACACTGAACTTTTGCAGTGCTGATGTAGCCGACACACACAGCCAAGGTTATTGACTAACAGTTTTTTATTTGGACTCCAATCAGCTAATAATATATCAGTTTGATGCTGATGTCGTTTATATATATATTTATATATATATCTCTTTAGAAGGGTTTTTAGTTGCAATGAATTCAGTGGACAGTGTGCGGAAACCGATGGAAGCTTGTTTCCACCACGGAATAAAAAATAAGTAGGTAATTTATTCTATAATTCAGAATTACTTACAATTGCAAGAATTTTTTTTTTTTTTATTCTGTGGCAAAAAAGCACAAAAAAATACTATGGAATCTTGTGTTTCCGCCATTGAATAAAAAAATAAAGGATTTTTTTACATTTCAAAAATACTGATTTTTTTTTTTTTTCTTTGAATTCTTTTTTTGTCTCAGAATTGCAAGAAAAAAGTCAGAATTGCGAAATATAAACTTGGAATTGTGAGATATAAACTCTATCGTGAGGGGAAAAAAAATTGCAAAACAAACTCACTATTACTAGAGAAAGTCATAATTGTGAAATATAAATTTGCTATTGCAAGAAAAAAGTCAGAATTTCAAATATAAACTCACTATTGTGAAAAAAAATTAGAATTGCGAAATATAAAGTCAGATATAAATGTACTTTTTTGAGTGAAAAAGTCAGAATTTGCAAAATATAAACTCGCTATTGTGAGTTATAAACTCAATTGTAAGAAATAAAGTCCAAATTCTAAGATACAAAAAGAATCAATTACCTTTTTATTTCTTATCCCCTGCGGAAACAAGTTTCCATAGATAAAACCACTGATAAAATCACAGAAACCCAGACAAACCGCAGGCTGAATCCTCATGAGCTCAACATGTGTGTTCCTGATCTTCTTGTGCTTCTGCTGCAGATAATAATGCGTTCACAATCAGACCAGGATCATGTGTTGAGAAAGTAAACTGAGTCTTGTGTTGACTTGACAGTTTTTACACTCGCTACGACGCATTTCTCAATGCTTAAGTCACTTTCTCAAAACTTCCCAACTTCAGCTTTGGCACAGCAGTTCATTTTCACTAAAACTACCGAAACAAGTCATTCTTCCAGAACACTAGCGAAGGTTTCACCCAACAAACACTATAAACGTCACCATAAAACACTAACAACAGCATTACACAGTAACATTTCTTTACAAAACTAGAATGACACTCTTTACTGTTTATAATTCAATGCAGTTTGTTACATAGTCCATGTTTACAGTACAAAATTATTCATAAATTTCCACCCGTGTAGGTGTTCAGTTTCAGTAGCATTTCATTTTTTAGATCCGGAATATAATTCAATATGGTATTTCTGTGTAAATGAAGCAAGTTTCTGTTTTGTATTATGTTAGGTTTTGAACTTAAATTGAACAGTTTTGAAAAATTGGCCTGTATATTACATAGTTTTGCTGATGTTTGTGTTCGAGTGAGAAATGTGTTCATGTAATTTGACAGATGTCGTCATTGAATGCATTTCGTGCCAAAGCAAAAGATAAATAATCCCCAGTTTAACTCGTATAGAGTTTTGAGAAAGTGAGAAATGTGTCCTAGCGATTGTAAAAAGCTGTAATGAGTGTGTTTTTCTCACTAATTGCTGATAAATCATTATTAATATTGCAGGTGTGAGAGTTTTATTTATTTATGAAGGAAACCGTGAAACGGCATCCACTAACACTAATGAAAACAGACTTCGCCATTAATAATGGTTAACTGACTGACAATATGAAACAGAGTTTTCTAGCTGCTATATTTTAATGTAACATTTCATTCTCTGTCTTTATTTTATTGCACTGATATCACAGGTTGATTTTGATTGACAGGACCTGTGTCATTGACCCTTTCACCCCTGCTGTCATGGCAACCGTTTGCAAACATGCATCCATTTGGAGTTTTACTATGTAAAATAAAAATGTGTGCAGGGAATGAAGGACGCGTCTTCACTGGTTTATTCACACTATACTGCTGTTTTTCAGTCCATTGTTGCAATAGATAGATTGACATATAATAATAAAGAGCACCCGCTATAATGCAATACATGAATCACACAGAATATAAATAATGTTTATGTTGATTGAAAAGGTCAAAATGATGGACTTGAGTTTTGATGTGTCGTTTCACTTTATTGAGGGAAAATAAAATGTAAAAATTGAGCTTAATGAAGGTTTTTGTTAAGATGCAGTGACCTGGAAATATTGTAATGCAAAATAAAATATTTTTATTTGCTCATTTTAATTTGTTAAAATTAAATTCAGTTAAGATTAAATAAAAAGAATACTTTAAAATAATTTTGTGGAGGAAAAAAAAAAATATATATATAGATATATGTGTGTGTGTGTGTATATATATACATACATACCATACTTTTAACGAATTCTAAATATTTTTTAACATCAAGTACTATATATATATATATATATGATAAACAAACGATAACATTCATAAACACAAATGCATATTCAAAAATATACATGCGCAGGAGCGACAACAAAGAACATCTTCAAACGCAGCAGCGCTTTCCCAAGGAGTCACGTGCTGCTCAGCGGCGCTTCCGATTGGTTTGCTCTGCGGGCGTTTAGCTGGCGTGCTAGCAGGTTTACTGGAATATCAAGATTATTACATTAACATACAACATATGTCTAAACTGATACATAACGATATAAAATACGTACTACATGGCAGTTATGCTTAGTGTGTTTTCATGTAATAATATACAACACAGACAGCACTAGTAGCAAATTTAGCCTCGAGCCCTATTGGAATGGTCTAAAATAAACTTACTATTAGTTACTCTCGGTTGGCCGGAAGAGCCCGGAGTGCACGCGCTGGAATAGAAGCAGTTCCGCTCAGCAATCAGACGTGGCATAAGAACCGTTGGTTTGATTCGATCAACACTGTTGATTATTAATTATCATTTATTTCGTTTAGCTCGAGATTATGGCCTCTGGTGTGGGCAAATGGGAGGTGGTGAAGAAAGGAAAGAAACAGAATAACAGCTCCGGAGGAAAAACTCAGGACAAGAAATCAGCCAGGAAAGCGCTGAGAGAGGCCAACATGAGCCACACTGACATCAACCGTAAGAAATACTCGCAAATACAGCAGAAAGACACGCTAGAAAGACGTGCGGATGGTTCATCACAGGACGCAAGCCTGTCACATCTGTTTATTAGTGATATTTCTACACCTAAACAGAGAAATGCCATCGTGATACACATTAGATATCATGGACATTAATTTCTAGACATCGATCGTGATTTTCTTTGAAGCATCTTGGAGGAAACGCCATTACACATGCATAAGATAGTCAATTATTTGTCAACGTATTACCATCTGTTAACACCAAACTACTATTAATGTCAGTCATGATTGTCAGATAAACACGAGCAGATTACAGTTAAACTGATCTGAGGAGATTAAACGAAGATTCAAAACCAAACAACATTACACAAACATTACAAATGTCCCACTAATACTGATTATTAGTTCATTATTTATAGTTTATTTTATATATGTATTCGAGAGTGTGTGTGTGTGACTATAATATCTGAATGATACTATGACGGTGATCTGTCTGTGTGTGTGTGTGTGTGTGTGTGTGGAGTAAGAGTTGCTCAATGTGTGTGACAGGGCATCAGCTCTGAGGCTATAAGTCTTCCCTCTCTCATGTAAGCGTTTCTCTGTGTGTGTTTGCAGACGTGATGTCCGAGACCATATTTGACGGTTTTGAGAAGATGTTGAAGAAGCAGAACAAGGAGCAGGTTCCTCCGCCAGTCGAAACGCAGCAGAAGAAGCCCAACGCAGGGAAACAGACCAAGAAACTCCCCACCAACGGCAGCTCCAAACCCACACACTACAAGACGCTGGAGGAGGCCGTCAAAGCCGTGAGTACAAGCGCATACATCGCATGTTAGGAGCTCGAGACTTGCCAAGTAACAGCGCTGACCAATCACTGTGTCCGTCTGTGCGTGTCTCAGTTGGACGTGGTGGAGCTGAAGCAGCAGCTGGAGAAAAGTCAAAGCCTGTTTCCTGAGAATCCGTCTGTCTGGGTGAAGGATCTCGCCGGATACCTGAACTACAAACTGCCAGCTCCAGACACTGATCCCACGCTCAGCAGCTACGGACACGGTGTGTGTGTGGAAATCACAATATGACCATCCTGAAAAAAAATGTCATGATTTCCACAAAAAAAATGACTGACATAAATGTTTCTTGAGCAAATCAGCATATCAGAATGATTTCTGAAGGATCATGTGACACTGAAGACTGGAGTAATGATGCTGGAAATTCAGCTTTGATCGCAGGATATAAATTATATTTTAAAGTATATTAAAATAGAAAAACATTTTTAAAAAAAAATTGTAATAATTTCACTATTTTTACTGTATTTTTGATCAAATACATGCAGCCTTTTTTGGGGGGTTTCTAGGCTTTGTATTTTATGTCACGTTTTTATTAATCTTGATTTAAATGTCACATCCTTTGGATTTTCCAAAAACATCTTGAGTCCTTCACATAAAAATCTGACTACAGGTTTTTTAATAGATAACCTAGGAAGGTCTTGTTTTTAAGTTTCATCACAAGCTGTTCAATTGGCATAAAAACGATTAATACATAAAAAGTTCTTACATACAGCCCCTTTTATAAAAAAAAAAAAAATTGGACCAAATCCAGCGTCACCATCTGAATGTCACAAGACTCCAGTGTGTCCTGCAGGAAAACTGTGTTTTGCACATCTAATGTTGTGTTTCTCTGTTTAGATTACCCATACTGCCTTGCTGGTAAGGAGCTAAAGGGCGTTATTAAAAACCTGCTGGGCAAATGTTCAGACACGCTGCCCGAGTTCTTCGACCACTGCGTGTTTACCATGCTACGAGAACAGGACCGGCAGCCAAGTGAGTCGAGTCACATGGATTTACACAGCACTCAATGACTGGTTGTTTGGTTTGGACATTTGTTCCCCAGTTTCCATGCGTGTCGTCTCTCTCAGTTGCTGTGTTGTGTTTTAGATGTCAATATGTGTCTGTTAAAGGAATAATTCATTCAAAATGACTATTCTGTCTTTGTGTACTCTCCCTCTCGGCCTTTAATAATCATGACGGCTAGTATTTAATGCACTAAAAGGTTCAACCCAAATTTTTTAGGGAAAACATGAGATTTTTTTTGCCAGTGTTTTTCATTTGCTCTTGGCATCATTGTGTGTGTGTGTGTGTGTTTCTGCTGCTTCGCCAGGTGAATCTCTGCATGGCTACAGGATGTGCATTCAGGCGCTCATGCAGGACAAACCCAAAATCGCCACGCTGAACCTCACCGACGTGAGTCAAACTCTTTATGAACCGTGTTCGAGCTCAACTGGGCAAATAATGCTTGGCAGACGCTCTTGTGACACTCATGCACCCTTAATAACGTCTGATAAGTGTTGTTTTAGTATCATTGAGATTATAGTTATTGTTAATATTTTGAATTTGATTTTATGGTAACACTTTACAATAAGGTTCAATAACAGTATTGAAATGTCTAAAGCGCACAACAAAATGACTAAAAAGAAACTAAAATGAACATAACTAGAAGGCTAATTCATAGTATTAATAAAACTAAAGCACTGAAAGTGTTCTAGTTGAATGACCTCTGTGTGACCTCTCCACAGCATCTGGAGCTGCTGCGCTCCCATCAGAACCGGCCGGTCAAGTGTCTGACCATCATGTGGGCGCTGGGACAGGCGGGATTCTACGACCTCAGCCAGGGCATCAGAGGTGAGCGCCCATGAATCTAGGCCAAAGGACCAGAGAGATGTTGGGAAATATCACAGTCTGCTGATGTGTGTAACTGAGCTTCAGGCTCTCTTGAGACCAGCAAGACTGAAATGAATGAACTTTATGCCGCTTTTCCTCATGATGAGCAAGTCTTGCGAGTAAAAAACGTCTGGTAGAGCTTAAAAGTTCACCAACTCAATTCAGACGTCTTATTCCTAAATGTCTCTGTCTGTTAAACCTTTGACAAGTACGAACACACTGATTCAGATCTGTGTTCTGAGCCAGAGAGAGTTCAAAATGAACCAAGTGAAGTCTTTATGAGTGAGTCATTGAATCAGAAAAAGATCATTTCAATGACCTGTTTGTTGTTTTTGTCCTGTAGTTTGGTTGGGTATTATGCTTCCTGTTCTCGGGATGAAAGCGCTCTCTGCGTACGCCATCGCTTATCTGGAGCGACTCCTGACGTAAGTCTTGACCAGATCTTTACATTAACTATGGAAGTCCTGGACTGTCTGAACAGAAGCTCAGGGTTTTGTATCCGTGTTTCAGGCTTCATGCCAACCTGACCAAAGGTTTCGGGATCATGGGGCCGAAAGAGTTCTTCCCGCTGCTGGACTTTGCTTACATGCCCAAAAATGCCCTGTCACAGAGGTAAGGCTCACACTGACACGCACAGGTGACGAGGCGGCTGCTGAGACGCACCGATTCATGTCTGCTGGTTGTTTTTCAGTCTGCAGGAGCAGTTGTGTCGGCTGTACCCGCGGCTGAAGGTTCTTGCGTTCGGAGCGAAACCGGAATCAACACTGCACACGTATTTCCCATCCTTCCTGTCACGAGCGACGCCGAACTGCCCTGATGCCATGAAGAAAGAGGTGGGACACACACACTGATAAGAGCCTTTATAAATCCATTCTATTTTTTTCCACACATTGCGTTTTATGATGAACTGATGTATGTTTGTTTTGGTCTGTAGCTCCTCAGAAGCCTGACGGAGTGTCTGACTGTCGACGGCCAGAGTTTGAGCGTTTGGAGGCAGTTATACACCAAACACCTGCCACAGTCCAGGTGACCTGCATCAGTGCTCTTTAAAACACATCAAGAGGTTTTAATTGAACGTTTAATTCAATGCTTTCTTTCTTCCTCTGTTCAGTCTGCTGTTAAATCACCTGCTGAAGTCGTGGAACACACTTCCTCCGAAGGTAAGAGCACGTAACGTGCACAGAGACCCGTCATCTCGTGCTCTTCACTGTCGTGACGTCACGCGTTGTCATTTAGTTGCAGAAAAACCTTCAGGACACCATCCAGTCCTTCAGAGTGACCAATGATGAGCTGCAGACCAGCACCAACACACAGGACATTCATCACTGCAACACGCTCTGCCAGGTAAGACACACACACACACAGGGAAATCTGCAGAATTATATGATGAATGTTGAAATGAACAGTTAACAAATGTTTTTAATAGTTCTAGTTTAAGTTGCATTTTGATATTGTGGCGCCCTCTACCCATTAGTCTCTGCAGCTGAAGATGCACGGTCAGGGTTTCCCGTGGTGGCGTGTGTTGATGATGGTGTTAGTGTTCGTGGCGGGCTTCATCGCGCATGACGTCAGGTCACAGGGGTCGTTTGCAGACTCCACCACAGCGCTGTACTTGGAGAGGTCAGGGGTCACCGCCGTATCCCAGCAGGCCTGGATCAAAGTGTCGCATTACGGCCAACAGGGCGTCAGGTCAGGAAATGCACCAAGCATGCGCTGAATGTGTTGGGTGTTAGGTCACATGACTCATGAATGTTTGTGTGCTTGCAGCTGGTTGGCCGAGAACACGCCATATTATTACTCGCGCGCCGTGGAGACCGTCGGGCCACTTCTGGAGGACGGGTGGGACAGGGTGAAGGTGGCGGCCGTCTTCATCGCACAGAAGAGCTCTGAAGTTTTACTGTGGCTGCAGGAGAACGTGCCGCGGCTGATAGAATGGGCGAGTACTACATGCTTGCTTTCTCTGATGGTTTCTGTAGACATTAATTGCAAAAATGTGATTGCAGCGACAGCGCTGATGTTAATATGTGTGCTCGTTCTTCCCTCAGGTCCATGAGAACACTCCAGAGAGCGTGTTTCAGTTCATCGAGTATGTGAAGCAGCTCCTGCTGTACATCCATGAGCACTTCATCATCCCGTCACTGCAGTATCTGTCCACAGCACTGCAACACGCCTGGAAGAACCTACAGGAGTCCTGCAAGTCAGTCCTCAACACTGAACACACACTGAGGACCTATTATGGGTCTTGATGTTGTTTTTGGGCTCTACTAGATTGAATGTTGAATATTTTCCTCATATTCTCCATTGCTGCAGCTCCTCTCTTTCCAGTCTGTCAGTAACGCTCTGTTTACTTCCTGTCTCTATGAAGCCCCGCCTTCTGAAAAGCACAATGTGCTCTGATTGGTCGGCTGGAGCAGTGTGTTGTGATTGGTGTTTGGGAAATGCCCCGCCCCTTACCATAACCGCCAGTTTCAACACACTACTAACTAACTCAACCAGGCCCCGCCCCTTTATTCTGAGTATGAATTATTTAAATGAGGAATACTGTGAGACAAACTCAAGACAACAATGGAGGCGTTTCAGGAAGTTCGGAAACACTGATATAGAGAAGAACTGTTATTCTTTAAAGAGGTCCATCTGAAGGTCTTTTTGTCCCCTCTGTCTATATATCTATATAAAAAAGTAACATTTAAAAAATATATATATATTTAGGGATGTCAAACAATTAAAATCAAATTAATTACACAATGTGGCAATTAATTAATTGATCACAAATTAATCGCGCGGAGAAATTCCCCCTAAAAGATCATTTTTGTGTTAAATGAGAAAAGCATCAAACAGACATTTTCATTTTTGAAACTATATAGTTTTTCATTAATTTGGAAATAGGATTTTTATTATTTTTTATTTTATGAAATCACTCTAAATAAGAAATTGCCAGTAGGTGGCAGTAGGTGATTCATTGTTCACCCGATTGATTCTTTCATAACGCGGAAACAAAACACCGCTGTGGCTTTATAGGTAATATTTTTGTTGGCAAAATTGAGCAAAAACAGACAATATTGTGTCTAAATAACACCATAATAACTTATTCATTGAACTATTGTATAAAATATCACATTTGCACTGTTATTCAGGACAAAAGCAGCATTCGTGTGATATTAAAAGTCATATGATATAAATTTGAGACCTTTTTGCCCCAATATCTTGAAATTTAGGGGCATATATATAATATATAAACTGACTGTTTCTGCTGCTATTTGCATATGCAAATAACCTCTGTTGTGATTGGCTAACATTCTCACCTGTGAATTAACAATGGCTCTGTGGATTTCTGAATAGGTGTTGGTGTAAATGCGGGTGGTCATATGTTAATGAGTTTTGCGGTGTGTTTTGTGTGTCTGTAGTGGCGAGGTTTCGCTGCACTGCTTACAGAATCACGTGAGGTCCTTCACCAACAGCACCTGGATTTACCTGCAGGACGCCACATCTGCCATCAAGAGCCGAGCGCAGGAGCTGCTGTCACGAGCGTGATTCACACATTTTTAAACAGACGTTTCTTCTTCACCTCCTTTTTTTTGCTTTTTTGTCAATTTGCATGAGATTTTATATCTGTTGTACTGACAGTTCTGTCTTTTATGCAGATGTTTTTCATGGTGTTTATTTTACACAAAGTTGCCAATCCAGACTGAGTTGAAAAGAGGCTTTTTTTTTCTCCACACACAGATACAGCCCTCATAGTTAGCTGTGTGTTGGGTGTGTGTTGCAAACCGGCCTCTTGTTCAGAATGAAATCTGCGTGTGAGGAGGGTCAGAGAAGACGGATCACTAATGACTACTGCTGCTGGCTGAGCTCTTTACTTGAACACTGAATATTAATGTGACGCCCCTCTGTGTGATTGACTTGGATGTTTTACTGTTTGTTTCTTTCCCACATGAAACAACAGTGTCAACGACTGAACCTCATGTGGTAGATTTCAAAGCCAACCCGTACCTTCTGCTTTTAGCCTGTCTGGGGTTTGCTGCAGGTTCAGTTCTGTTTCAGAGTAACAGAAAACGTTTTATTGAAATACAATGTATCATTTGAACCCAGTGTGTGTCCTGTAAGATGAGCTGATTTGTTACTTTGTAAATGATTTATAAATAAATAAACCAATGCTGTTCAGTTCTGCTCACTCCATCTGTTCTGTTTCAAATTTCATTGTGGCTTGTTTAAATGTATAATTTGTATAAGGAAATATGGAAGCATAACATTAACGTAGATTAAAATAAACACCAGCTTTATTTGTAGGTTTACGTAAATATGAAATCTTGTTTTAGTTATTGCGTTTACATTTATAGGTGATACTATTCAGCATTTGTCTTATCCCCTTCGATAGCTCAGTTGGTAGAGCGGAGGACTGTAGCGGTGATTCACTGGTATCCTTAGGTCGCTGGTTCGAATCCGGCTCGAAGGAGTGACTTTTTATTTAGTAATATTTTTCATGGGCTGGGACAGTAAATCATTGAATCGCGAATCGAGAAATGATTCTGTTTAGATTCTCAGGTTTTCCGAATCTGCATCGCGATTCTCTCTCGAATCGATTCTGAGCTTAGTTTTTAACAGCAGATGGCGCTGTGTGCTTTAGAAACAGCCGTACTCCGCTTGCTTACAGTTACTTACACACACCACTTGAACCTTCTATAAAATAATCATTCGTTAAATTTGAATAGGTTGTAACTAATAATCATAATTTGAAGCGAATTACAAGGGTGTTTGCAGTGGACTGTTTACATTAATCTCGCGTCATAAAAGCATTCTGAGGTGCAAGTACATAGCGTGCTGTTAAAAAATAGCCTAGAGCGCCATCTGCTGTTAAAAACTAAGCTCAGAATCGATTCAAGAGAGAATCGCGATGCATTCGGCAAATCTCAGAATCGATCCACGAATCGAGATGAATCGATTTATTGTCCCATGCATAGTTTTACATGTGCAGAATTGCAGAATTCACAAACTTCATTTAATAATTGTTCTATAGCGGCTACTGTAACAGGTGGGGGATTAGCTCAAATGGTAGAGCGCTCGCTTAGCATGCGAGAGGTAGCGGGATCGATGCCCGCATCCTCCAAGTTTTTTTTTTTTTGTAGTCATAATTACGATTTACTAAAGCACGATTTTTTAATGTGGCGGAAATAGGCTTCCCTATTGAACGAGCATTACACTAAAACAAATGTACGATTTTCTAGTATTGTTTTTTATGATTTACACACACTTTTCTATATAAATGACATGTCAGTGTTCACACGCCTTTTCCGGTTTACTTCGTCCTTGGAGTCAAACCAACCAATCGCTGCGAGCGAAGCTATCGCGTGCGTCAATCAGCTGGCACTGCGCTGTATTCGCGAGCCAATCAGCGGACGGTGCGCTGCTCCTGTGA